>JAYEPQ010000013.1:41999732-42227232 GCA_036321105.1 Dracaena cambodiana
GGATTCATCAAATTTTTGGCAGAGGCGCCTAATTGCGCATGCCTGGTAAGAAAGAACTTCAAGTGCTCATCTGCGTAACTTGAACAAGTGGAGGCGGTTCAAGGCTCTCATGCGTAACTTGAACTGGGTACACCAAGATGATCGGGTCAGGATTCATCAAATATTTGGCAGAGGCGCCTAATTGCGCATGCCTGGTAAGAAAGAAGTTCAAGTGCTCATCTACGTAACTTGAACAAGTGGAGGCGGTTCAAGGCTCTCATGCGTAACTTGAACTGGGCACACCAAGATGATCGGGTCATGATTCATCAAATTTTTGGCAGAGGCGCCTAATTGCGCATGCCTGGTAAGAAAGAAGTTCAAGTGCTCATCTGCGTAACTTGAACAAGTAGATGGTTATACTCTTAGTGATCTGCACCAGATGTGATAGTTACTCTGTCATCATTCTGGTTTAGTTTAAGCATAGTATTTCTTCAGAAATTTACCGTTGATCGGCATTATCATCCTATCGTCCTTCTGATTCATTAGGCAATAGGCTCCACTAGAGTATACCGTTTCCACAACAAACGGTTCTTCCCACTTGGGTTCAAATTTACCCTTAGTCTTGTGGGTTAGAACCATTGGCCTTTTAATAGCCAGAACCAAGTCTCCTTATTTAAAGGTCCTTGGTTTAACGTTCTTATTGAACGTTTTTGAGATTCGGGCTTGATACAACCCAATTTGTTGCTGAGTCCTGAGACGTTTTTCATCTAACGCCTCTAGTTCTTTCAATCTTTGTTGATGGCGCTCTTCTGTCGTCATCTTTGTGGCTAAGTCCACTCTCAAAGATGGTATCTGGATTTCAAGAGGCAAGACGGCCTCACTTCCATAAACCAAGGAGAACGAGGTAGCTTTTGTCGGAGTGCGAGTGGTGGTGCGATAAGCCCACAGACACTCTCCCAGTTTTTCATCCCAGTCCCTTTTGTTAGAGGAGACAAACTTCCGAAGGAGTTTAATGATTGTTTTGTTGAAAGTTTCGGCTAACCCATTTGCCGCGGGGTTATATGGGGTTGAAGCAATATCTTTGATTCTGAATTTATCGCAGAATCTTGAGAATCCCTGGCTGATGAATTGAGGTCCATTATCATGAATGATCCTTCGGGGGATGCCAAAACGGTAAATGACATGATGCTTAATTAATCACATCTGTCGTTTTCACCTCTCTCATAGGCACGGCTTCGGCCCATCTTGAAAAATAATCGGTTATTGCAAGAATAAACCGATGTCCTCTGGATGACATGGGAGTTATTGGCCCTACAATATCCATTCCCCATGCCTCAAACGGCCGACTAGCAACGGTATTGTGCAAGTATTCTGGGGGTTGAGGAATAAAATTGGCATGCACTTGGCATGCATGGCATCGTATGGCATATACCATTGCCTCTGTAATCATGTTCGGCCAGTAATATCCCAGCCTTCTTATACGGTCTCCGAGTTTTGGACCGGGCTGATGAGCTCCACATACTCCATCATGTGTTTCCTTTAGCACTTCATCTGCTTCTGCTTTTGATATGCAGCGTGGTAGCAGACTATCATTTGATTTTCTGTACAAAGTTTGAAGTGTATGATCAAAGTAGAATCTTTTGGCCTTCTCCTTTATCGAGGCGGCCTTCTTTGGATCCTCTGGTAGTATCCCATGTAGGGCGTAATCTACAATTGGAAATCACCAATCATGGGGTTCCAGGATTAAGCCCGTCTGGCATACCTCTTTGGCTTGGAACACCGTATCTGTGTGGAGGAGCTCTCTGCTACCAATAGTGACGCTTTTAGCTTCACCTGGCGGGATCGCCAATGTTGCAGCTAACGCAGCAAGAGCATCTGCATAGACGTTCTCATTCCGAGATATATGATATATATAAAATTGTTCAAAATATCCTGCTAGCTCAGTAGCTAGCTGATGATAGGGGATGAGGGCTTCATGTCTGACTTCATACTCACCCGTCATCTGATTGACGATGAGTTTAGAGTCTCCATATGCCTCTAGATAGTTCAACCCCAGTCCGGTAATGAGCGCATTATATTCCGCCACATTATTCGTGCACGGTTCTGTTAATGAGTAACCGTTAGGCAATATATGTTTATGTGGGGATATTAGCACAACCCCCACTCCAGCAGTAGATCGTCTGGCAGCACCATCAAAGAATATTTGCCATGGTTGTTCTTTGCTAACTGTGTTGACCTCTGACGTCTGTTTGGATTTGGACCAAATTGGATGGTCTGCAAGGAAATCGGCGATCGCCTGTCCCTTCACGGCTTTTTGAGGGACGAAGTGCATATCATATGGCGATAGCAATAATACCCATTTCGCCAATCGGCCGTTCAAGGATCCTGATTTTGTCATCAGAATTTTCAAGGGATTGACCCGTGAGATGATATGTATCGTTTGCCCTGAAAGATAGTGTCGCATTTTCTGAACAGCGAACACTAGGGCTAAACATTATTTTTCAATCGGGGTATACCGACGCTCGGCTCCGATCATTGTCCTGCTTAAGTAATAGAGGGCGTGTTCATGGCCGTGCTCATTATACTGAGCAAGCAATGCTCCTAACGCATTATCCATGTCCCTTACATATATAAGAAATGGCTGCCCAGGGATCGGTGCCATAAGAACAGGAGGTTTAGTGAGATATTCTTTGATATCGTCAAACGCCTGTTGACATGCCTCATCCCATACGAAAGAAACCCTCTTTTTCATGAGTCTAGAGAACGACTGGCATCGCCCTGATAGATTGGAGATGAAGCGCCGGGTATAGGCTAACTTTCCTGCAACCCCCTTAATTCCTTAAGATTGCGGGACGGTGGCATTTCACTAATCGCTGTCACCTTTTCAGGATCAAGGAAGATTCCTTTCGAAGTAATTATGAATCCAAGGAATTTTTCGCTTGACACCCCCATAAAAGACTTAGTGGGATTCATCTTCAGATAATGTTTTCGCATAACATCGAAGACTGTTCTTAAGTCATGCAAGTGATCTTCTTTGTTCTTGCTGCAGCAACAATTATTCATCACAGCAGATACTGCTGTCATAAGCTGCTCGCAATGACAAATAGAATCAGATTGAACTTGATTTATGCCTTTTTTCTTGGTTAAGTATTCTCTGAGGTCAGTGGCCTTGAATATGGAATTGTGGGCCCATTCATCTGTTGAGAGGGTCCAGGAGCCCACTGAAGCTTCTTGAGATCACTGGAGTCTAGTTCTGGTCCATTAGTATGACGATCAGCCCTGATTTTGTATTCGGGTTGATTTGCGCAGAGCTAAGAGATAGCTCCGCGTTTTGCATCGCGGGGCTGAGAAATAGCCTCGCGTTTTACGCTGGCTTGACGTTTTTGCAGAAGTTTATCTTCTGGAATATTAGCCTCGCGTGGAAGAAAATTCTTGAACGCTGGCTTACTCTTGCGATTAACGCAAGTCATAACTTCGCGTTTAACGCAATTTTTGCGATTAACGCAAATTTGCCAATCATCTTCGCGATTTACGCGAAGGTAAAGAAGCTTGCGATTAATGCAATTTTCACCGTCTTGGCGATTAACGCTAAGATCAGTTTTAGCCTCGCATGGAGAATCACCATCACACGCTGGCTCTATCAATATTTTATCCTCGCGATTAACGCGAGCTTTTCTGGTTTCAAGACCAGATACAATAGCCTTGCGTGGAGAATCACACACTGGCTTGTACTTGCGATTAACGCAAATTTTGCTGTCTTTGCGATTAACGCTAAGATCAGCCTTAGGCTCGCGTGGCGAATCACCATCACACGCTGGCTCTAAGGGAAGTTTATCTTCGCCTTTTACGCGAGCGTCAGAAATCTTGCGTTTATCGCAAGTTGTACTGGCTTCGCGTTTATCGCTAAGCTCAGTAGTAGCCTCGCGTCGAGAATCACACGCTGGATTTAAGGAGATTATATTCTCGCGATTAATTGCAAGTGTCAAAAATCTTGCGTTTATAGCAAGTTGTACTGGCTTCGCGTTCCTCGCAAGTGCTACTGGCTCCGCGTTTATCGCTAAGCCCAGTAGTAACCTCGCATGGAAAATCACATGCTGGCTTTAAGGAATCTTTATCCTCGCGTTTATCGCGAGTGTTAAAAGTCTTGTGTTTCTTGCAAGTACTACTGGCTCCGCGTTTATCGCTAAGCCCAGTAGTAGCCTCGCATGGAAAATCACATGCTGGTTTTAAGGAATCTTTATCCTCGTATTTATCGCGAGTGTCAAAAGTCTTGCGTTTCTCGCAAGTGCTACTGGTTTCACTTTTATCGCTAAGCTCAGTAATAGCCTCGCGCGGAAAATCACACGCTGGGTTTAAGAAGATTTTATACTCGCGTTTCTCACGAGTGTCAGAAATTTTGCGACTAGTGCAAATCTTACTGGCTTCGCGTTTCTCGCTTAGCTCAGTAATAGCCTCGAGCGGAAAATCACACGCTGGCTTTTCCTTGCGATTCACGCAAGTTGTTGCTTCGCGTTTAACGTGATAATGACTAGTCTCGCGATTAGCGCGAGTCAGTTTGCGAGGGACCATAGCCTCGCGTCCAAGGTGGGCTTTGAGGGCTTTTCGCCTCGCTCTCCGATTTCTATT
This sequence comes from Dracaena cambodiana, assembly GCA_036321105.1. Taxonomy (NCBI): domain Eukaryota; kingdom Viridiplantae; phylum Streptophyta; class Magnoliopsida; order Asparagales; family Asparagaceae; genus Dracaena; species Dracaena cambodiana. The sequence continues at coordinate 42,004,338 of JAYEPQ010000013.1, forward strand.
TCGGAGTTGGGTTTTGGTCAATCAAGTTTCCAGGTCTTCTTCGGCAGTAGAGAGGCCATCCTCTGTTAGGATTTCCTGCCCAAATACCAGCTCTATGGCCACGGTCTCCAAGGATCCCCGTTCATCGGTGGATACCTTTTTATCCGTTGCTCGGGTATTGGAGCGCACGCGACGATAGTGTCGTGTTTCGTCCAGGTTACCTGATTATGAGGAGAGATACTCCTCGTACTTCTGCTGGTCGATTTCAACGACGAGCATGTCTACATCGGATCCGATCATATCGATGTCCGATTGCGCTACGATCTCTTCTCTAGTGAGAGAGACGACTCCCACTGTAGTCGCCAGTTTGTTCGTAGCGGAATTTCTTCGCCTTCCTTCCATTGAATAAACTCGAATTACAACAAAAAAGAACAATAGAAAAGAACAAACGAGAAGATTTATATGATATCGCTCTCTTTTACAATATAAACGTGGGATCTGTGGCGATGGGATCTGTCAAGCAGCTCTTTTGGACGATCTGACGTCGAACTCTTCTCTCTTGAAGATGACGGCCGACTGTAGACGATATTCTCTGGTCTTTCACGAACTCAAGGCTCTATGCGTAACTTGACTTCTCCAAGATGCCGAAAAGAGAAGAAAAGAAGACCTCTTCTGCCGAACCAAAAAAAAGACCCCTAGGGCTTCCCCAAGAGGGTATTTATAGTCTTAGGATGATTTAAGAGTTTCTATCTAAATAGAATTTGCTCTCATCAAGGATTCCAATCAAATATTTTAGTTTTGATTTAAATCTCTTGATTTGGAATTCTGATTGGACTCAATTTGGGTATTTGGATAAACCCAAATCACAATCTCAATCAATTTGAGATTCTGGTTATCTGCTCACGCGGAGTTAATCTCATCAAAACGCGGAGCTATCGAACAAGAACGCGGAACTAACGCGAAGCTATTGAATAGCTCTGCGTTTCGTTCAAACGCGAGGCTAATATAGCCAAAACGCGGAGCTATAGAGTTACCTTCGCGTTCTATTATGGAAAACTCTATTTACTTAGAAATTTTCACTGCCAACAATGCTGCCACCGCTGCTGCTGATGCTGCTAAGAGAGGAGAAAAGAGGGGCAAATCCGGAAAAATCATGTGGCTCACTAAGAAAAACTGGATAAGTTTTAAATTTTCCTGTAGCTCACGAAGAAATTAGGGCTCATTAGGAAAAGTATGGGGCGCATCTAGCAACTCTCAAGAAACGTGGTGTGTTCCTATTGTTCATTAACTGTTTGTTCATTAACTGTTTGGGGTTTTTATTCCCTTAAAACTTTAAAAAATTGAATTTAGTCTCTGAAATCTTCATATTTTGAATTTAGTCTCCCAAATCCTTTAAATTATGTCAGTTTAGTCCTCATCCATATTTTTGGCTCGAATTTTCCGTTATACTCCTGAATTACTTCACTTTAGTCTTCCGTTCTCTCTTCCTTCTCTCTTCCCTCTTCTTATTGAGTTCCTCTAAGTTACTTCACTTTAGAGATTAACTGGGGGAAGAGAGAGAGAGGAGAATAATGGAGAGGAAAATCCAATAAGAAAAGGAAAAGATGAGAAAGAGGGAAGGGAGGGCTAAAATGAAGTAACTCAAGAGTATAACGAAAATTCGAACAAAAAATATGGCTAGGGAACTAAAATAAGGTAACTTAAAAGATTTTAAAAATTAAATCAGAATATAAAAATTTAGGGAACTAAATTTAAATTTGAAAGGGACGTGTAAAAACCCCTAACTGTTTTGATGAACACCCTCACTTAAGGTTTTTTAAATTTTTGCCCTCTCCCATCACTTTACCTCCCTCATCCTCTAGGGAATTTCTAGATGGGCATAGTTTTTTTTTCTAGTGAGCCTATTTTTCCTAGTGCGCACACCCTCTCTTTTGAGAAGAGATGATTTTTCCTAGTGAGCACCACTATATTCCCGAATTGCCCTCCACCATCTCCTCCTCTCTCTCCCACGTTCCCAAATCCATCTCCTTAACACCTAACTCCTCTCTCTCCCAACTCATCTGTCCCACCTTCTCCTCCTTCATAAAACTCAAATCTCCTTTCCACTCTCTCTTCCAAGAACCCCAAATCTCTTTTCCACCCTCTCTCTCGAGGCTTCGCCGGACCACCCACTGCTTCCCGCCGCTCCGGCTGCCGACCCCGCCGCTGACGACCGACACTCCGCCACAAGGGCAAATTTAAAGAAGAAGAGGAGTTAGTTATTTTCTTGATTTGAAGGTAAAAATGAAACCCTAATTTTTTGTGTTATATTTTGCATTTTGATTTAGGAAAAAAATTGGAAATGAGTGTTGATGATGGTAGATTTAGTAGAGGGGCAAAGAGATTGGGGAAAAAATAATTTCTTTACATTTTGTTATGGTAAAATTAAAGTCTTTATTGGTTAAAATAGTTTAGATTTTATTGTTGTTATCGATTAATGATAGTTGGAATTTGTATTAGTTAAGTGAAAAATTTATATTATGAATATTAGTTGGTTTTTTTTTATGCTTGGATTAGATTGTTAATTTTTGATGTTCGAATCAGGAAAAAATTGAAATGTAAATATTATGTGTTTATGTTATGATATTTAATAGATTTAGATAGGCAAATATAATTAGCATATTGTGATATGTGATATTTGATAATTTAAAATTTCATTGTGTAAATAAAATTTTTGGTGATTTACAGATGGATCCGGTGCAACCATTTCGGATTCGACCAACAGCGTCGAATAGGAGGAAGAAAACGGAGATCCATCCAGTCGTCGATCCTAACATTAATGAAATCCGTGATGAACCGAATTCACAGGTTGATGCTGTTACAGAGACCCTTTCGTTACACATTCATCGAGGTGTATCGCAAGAAAGTAGGGGTATCGATGAGTCAGACTTAGAAAAAGAGGAAGTGCGGCCAATAAATGGAGGACCGATTGATTTGTCTCTTTTGAAAAATTTTAGAACACACGTTGTTTTCTTTATATCTAAGAATGAGGTCAGACATAATAACTTTGATTTCAATTTTATCCTAGTAGTTGTTTATTTAAAATATTTTGCTTTGTTATCATTTCAGGAAAGAGATCCATTACGGTGCATTAATCACATGAGAAAAATAAACACATGGTCTTTAGAATCTAGACAGCCAAATACCCATTTTGTGCAGCACATCTGTAATTCCTCTTTGTATCCGCTCTTAATATATTCTTATCAGTACATTAATAGCATTGAACTAACTGCATTTGCCGAGCGTTGGCATCCAGAAACGAATACCTTTCACTTGCCTTTTGGAGAAATGACGATCTCTCTTGATGATGTAGCCTGTCTCCTTGGTTTGCCAGTAACAGGAAAGTCCGTTAGCCTTCCAGACAGAACAGATGGCTCATTGCAGTTAAGCAACTAACTGACTCATTGGGTGTCAGGATAATGAAGTTTTTCAGGAGTTGAACACGAAAGGTGGAGCTTTAGTGCGCCATGACTGGTTAAGGGAATGTTTTAGCGATGTAACAGATATAGATTCAGATCAAAGAATATTATGTGTTGCTCGAGAATTCTTACTTTATCTTCTCTGGTGCACACTATTCAGGGACAAGAGTGGCACAAGGGTCTCTGTTGACTATCTTGCACTTCTACATGATGTCGAGAACATGCATACATATGCCTGGAGTGCTGGAACTCTAGCGAATTTGTACAGACAGCTTGGTCTTTCCTCTCAAGCCCATGCGGCACAGTTGTCCGAGTATTTAACATTGCTGCAGGCGTGGATCTTCGCTCACTTCCCGTCTTTAATGCCTGTTTTAAATTGTGGATACAGACCTGATCAGCCACAAGCATGCCGATGGTTGAGCAGACGTGACACAAAATGTCTTTGGAGCATGTCAGAGCTATTAGGGATAGGCTTGACACGCTGACAGTGAACGAGGTTAGGCAAAAGTAAAATTTATTTGGTGTTTATTTTCAAACGATAATAATATCAATTTTATCCATTGTTTTTTGAAATATCATGACATTGCAGGTGACATGGGACCCATATCGGTCCTTTAGGGATACCCATCGATTTCAGGAAGTATCCTTTTATATGGGTACATTGAAAATGAAGGAAATTGTCAAGCCTTATCACCCTGTACATGTGTTAAGGCAGTTTGGGCATCGTCAATATATTCCACCTCCACCATTCAGTCCTATACGAGAAAAATGTGGACTTACAAGCAAAATCTATTCGGTGACATATGGACATGCTGAGGAAATGTGGCTGAGTTGGTTAGATCATATACTTGCACAGGAGCATCGAGGCGTAGAGGCAAGTACCCAAAAGAGTGCACGCATGATTATATGAAGTGGTTTGAGAAGGTATCTCGACGCTTTATTGGTCCGTCCACCCATGCCTCAAATCGAGAGGGCGGTGCAAGATGTCCCGCAGGCAAATACTGAAGAGGTAATAATTGGTGTTTTTATTCTTTGTGAATTAATCAAGTATAATCGAACTTATAAATGCTTTTGCCATAATATATGCAGATAATTCATGAAGTTATGCAATTATTGATCCCTTCTTAGAGCAAGGCGAGAGCGCAAGTAAGAGGCGTCCGAGTTTGCTCTATAATCCCCCCGTCAAGATAAAATCAGTTCTCACCGGGTGCACACAAACTGATGTTGACATAGTATTACAACCCATTACGCAGTCCCCCACCGAAGGTCCTAGCTCTGCAAGACGCCGTCAACCCACAAGGAAGCAACCCACTTGGAAGTCTAGGAGAATCTAGAATTTGTTGGATTTTTTTTTAATTGAGTCTCAAACTCAAACGAGAATTGTTCATGTCAACATAAAAATGAAGTTATTAGCATGACACAGAGATTGCTTTTAATTTGTCATTTCATTTAAATGAAATTATAGTCAAGAAACATATTATATATATATATTATATATATAATATATATAATATATTATATATATCAAGTTGTAGTCTTGGATATCACTCTTTAATTAAATCTTTGAAACTATGAATGATTTGTTGATACATAGAATTTTTGTTGCTGTTGTTCTTTGTGTTTGAAACTATGAATGATTTGTTGTTATTGTGTGTTTTGATACCAAATTGGGGGTATGAAACATGGACAAATAATGATATTGATAACTTTTAATTATCTATCGTGTTGTACACACCGTATTAGGGCATCTCTGGCACTGTATCCATGATCCGGGTTTACAGAACTAGATCATTTTTAGGTGATCCGAGACTATAAATCCGGATCTAAGAGCTAGGGCTTTGGCACACTGTCCGGGCTAGCCAGCCCGGACCAGTGCAGTTGATCCGGACTAGCAGACCCGAACAATGTCGGGGCTGGCAGGGGGCTAGCCAGCCCAGACTAGTGCACATTGTCCGGGTCTGCTAGCCCAGATCAACTGCACTGGTCCGGGCTGGCAATCCCGGTCAGTGTGCCAAAGCCCTGGCTCCTTGATCCGGGTTTACAGTCCCGGATCACCTAAAAATAATCCGGTTCTGTAAACCCGGATCATGAATACAGTGCCAGAGATGTCCTGATACGGTGTGTACAACCCGGTAGATAATAAATTTGTTATCAAAACAAATAATAGTAATATCCGAAACTAATGTTGGTTGAAATATATTAAATAGAGTGCATGACAAAGAACAACGACATCATTGATCCAACATATCAACAATTCATTCGTAACTTCAAAATAAAAGTTTGCCATAGCGATATCTAAGACACAATTAGGGTTTACAAAAAATTTTGATAAAAGTCGAGCAATATATATTGTAGAACATATCGAATAATTTTGATACGAGAGGTAAATCTATAAATTATTCGATACGGTTTACGAACCATGAAGACCATATATTATATTAGCTTTACATTTCATATATGTACAAGTGATATCTGGTAACAACAAAAAAATATGCACATAATGATTTCATCTATTATATCATTGATTACAATTCAATGATATTTTGTGTTGCTACAGTCGATGGCACAAGTTGCTTGAATTGTTCAATTAGCTCTATATAAAAATCTTCCCATCCAGTTGCCACGGGTCACGATGGCGCTGCCAATTAAGCGCAATATTGGGAATAGGATGTCTTGGCTTCAGTTTAACCTACATGTTTGAAGGTTGCATTCTGGATATGTATTTGTATTCAAATGATGGAGATGAAGGAAAAGTAAATTATATAGGATATGAAATTTATCGAGACAAAATGACATCCTCCAACGAAAATCATGGTCACTTTCTTTATATGGAGATTTGAGGCCGGAGGCTGTAATACCCCAAAAATTCGAGCTATCTGTATTGCTTTTTCTAGACTAACCAAAGTCAATTTTAGACACCGAGATAACTTTCAGTTAACATAACTTTAAATCCACTAACCAAAATGACATTCGGTCTTCGCGATTATTAGTTTTGTAATATTTAGGATTTTTATAGATTTTTCTTACGAGGCCGAAAAATACTCCCAAAATTGCTAATTTAATAATATTAAAATTATTCTTCTAATTTCTTCGGAATTTTGATTCATTTATTCCGGACATCGAAATGACAAACGGATAATTTTCTAGTATTCCTCTCGTCGAGTACTACATCCTGCATAAATTTGGTAGCATTTGGAAGACGTTTACCGAAACCGTAAATAATGAAATATTAAATAAATTGGGAATTACTTTATACACACCACAAATTTCTAAGTGCACACAATTAGGTATGGACGGCTACGGACGGCTGAATTATTAGCTGAATTATGCAATGCATGTGTGAGTGGTACAATAATTACATAATTAACTTAATTAATAAAAGATTAGTACATAATAATTCGGATGAATAATAATTAATGAAAGATTAGTGAAATAATTAACTTAATTAATAAAATATTATTACATAATAATTCGGATGAATAATAATTAGTAAAAGATTAGTACAATAATTAGCCCATAATTTCATACTTTAACTAATAATTCTCATTATTATAATAAAATAATTAAAATTACATTAATGCCATCAAATTATTTCTCCCCTATTTAATCCCACATAACTCCCTCATTCATTCACTCACTCTCCTCTTCTCCTCTTGGCCACAAACTCTTCTCCTTTCTCCTCTCGGCAAGCTTGCAGCAAAGAAAAAAAATAGAGAGAAAAAAAAAAATAAAAGAAAAGAGAGAAAGAGAGAAATCAAACCGTATCGAGGATTCGAACCGAATATTCGAAATCAAGTCGAGGCAAGTAACACTACTATTTTCGTTCCTTCTTTATTGTATATTTACATACATGATTTATTTTCCTGATTAATATTGAGAATTAAACTAAACCATTGGGTCAATTTTGATTCATACAAGTATTGTTATATTTGATTTTACATGCAAGCAATATTGCTATTTTTCATTCATGTCATTATCTTATCTATTTTCGTTCGCTTCGTTATTTAATTCATATTTGTATACGTAATATTTTTTTTGAAAATGCTTGATTCATATTTTAAATTATTAATCGACATTGAGAATTAAAGCAAATTACTTGGTCAATTTTGATATAAATAAATATTGCGTGTTTTTTTTTATTTTATAAAAAAATAATTTACGTCAATGTATATTCATGCAAAAATAGGTTTGCATGCAAGTAAGGAGTTGCACCATGCAAAAAGAGAGAGGAGATGAATAAAAGAAAAATAAACTTGCATGCAAAAATAATTCTACATGGGCTCGGTTAAGAAAAAGAAAGAGAGAGAGAGAGAGAGAGTATGGGCCTGGGTTGTACGGAAAAAGAACATAAAAAGAAAGAGAGAGAGAGAGAGAGATCATGGGCCTGGCCAGCCCAGAAGAAGATAAAGAAAAAAAAAGTAAAAGAAAAAGAAAATAATAATAGTGACTAGTAAGGCTTAGTGGGCTGAGCTATAACAGTAAAGGAAAGGAAAAGAAAAAGAAAAAGAAAATAAATGACTAAGAGAGAAAATATAATATTTGATACAGTGGGCTTTATGAATAATAATACTATAAGCCTAAATAAATAAAATGCAGTGAGCCTTATAAATAAAATGTGTGGTGGGCCATAGTAAATGGAAATACAGTCTACTTAATAAATAAATATGCAATACTATTACATTATGCATTTAATTCACAAATTGGCTATTAATTGACATTGAAAACTGAAACCATATTATTGTAAAATTTTTGATGATATGCATTGTGGTTCAATTGTGCACTAACATCTATCATGCTGCAAGTCACGTGCCTTGATATTACAAATCATGTGTACTAATATATCATGTGTTAATTTATCATTCTACAAGTTCTGTGCTTTAATATTACATGTCATGTGTTTCGATATTACAAGTCATGTGTTTTACATGTCACGAGCTTTGATATTACAAGTCATGTGTTTTACATGTCATGTGCTTTGATATTACCAGTCATGTGTTTTAATATTACAGATCATATGTTATGATACTACATGTCATGTACAGTCCTGAAAATGCAGGCATGTTATCATGAATTGAAAACAATTAAAAAAGGATTATAAAATTTTCATGTGCATAATTCATTATGAACACGGGGATGAGAGAAACTATATGATATATAAGAGCCTTACCGTATAAGGATTTATTGTCTTGTTAGGGTCGGGATTATTTTACTGCAGCGGTCCGGGTAATTACTGGATCACCAATTGATATCTACCCATAGTGGTAAGTCCGTCACTGTAATACAGTACGGAACGTGATTGAGTGCCTAGCGGCACGTCATGGTTCAGCGCCATGAATATTGGGGCCGGGTCCCGGGTATGCACGGGCACTTATACGACAATGGAGAATAGCGCTATCTTATCCATTAATACAGTTTCTAAAATTAAATTGGACGATGACTGAGACCAATAGAAAATATGATTAAATAGATAGAACAGATGTTATCATGTTTATTTAATTATTGTCATGTTTATTTATTTATTCATTTATTTATGCTTGCCTTCATGTTAATTTATATGTTACCTTCATGTAAATTTATATATTGCCATCATGCTAATTTATATGTTGCTTTTATGTTAATGCACACAAAGAACACTGACATAAACATGCTCATGTACATTGATATTCATGTACTATGATAGTACACAATTTCTATTTTACATGTGTTACTTGCTGGGTTTAATCCCCTGGGTTTTCGAACCTAGGTTTAGAGGACCAAGAAGGAGAACCCGCCCTGACTGAGGATCCGTACTTTATCGATCAGACCGAGCAGTGAAGTACTTCCCGAAGAATCTCTTATATATTGTTCGTATTTCCTTTGTCTGGACACTGCTTCTTTCCTCTCTGCTTCTTTTGTATTCATATTTAAAGCAGTGTGCCATTTTATGTAACGAACTCTTTGTCATTTCAGTTTCAGACATGTTATTTACTCACCTGATTGTGGCAGTAGTTACGGTTATTTCAAGATCCTGTGACTATTGGGTTGTCTAGTATAAGTAACAAGTAACGTCCTCCGTTTTGGGAAGCAGCCCCAAAAAGGGGGGTGTTACAGAGGCGGTGATCTTAGCGACAGAAAAGTTAGGCATTATGCCTTGGAAATAAAGAATAACACTAAATTAAATCTCGACGCTATCAAATGACCTATGTTGGGCAAAGTCATCCAGTGGTCGAAACTTGGTAATTCTTTGAAATAGTTTATTAACTTTCGGAGCTCAACAAACCGATCGATACTTCCAAATAAAGTAATGTAGGGTAGCTCATTTTTGTCTAGCCCGAATAGCAAGTCTCTGCGAATTTGACCCCACTGATCCTCCCCGAAGCCAAGGCTATCTCTGACGACTCCAAACCCACAATTTCTGTCTGACTTTACCTCACCAACATCATTGATATAGGGGAGAAAGAAATTAGGTAGTGAATCTTCATACCGAAATTTAGGTTTTGACTAATATATGAGCTCGGGCTCCATAAGGAGGGGAAGTTCAGATACCGAAAGTTCCACTGATGTTGGTTCACCCGGACTGGATTCCTGTATAGAAACAAAAATTAAAAGTTAAACAAATATGAAGCAAGTAGAGATATAATACTGCACATAAACAGTTTACCTTCTGTGTAGGCTTCCGCTTTGGCATTAGTTTCATGGGTCAACATTTCCTTAGGACAAGCATTGCTTTCATCAATGGAGAACGACTGTCAGTTTCAAAAGCAATTAACTCAAATGCACAAGAATTCCATTTTGTTGAGTAGTCGCGCTTCCTTTTCCGGCGCGCAACTTGTGGTATCACCTTCGGAATAGGATCAACAAGTGAAGAACTTGCTGGATTTGATACTTCGTTCAACTTTTTTAACCTTCGAGCTCGTTCCTCGTTATCACATTTAAGCAAGTTAAAAATAAAAACCTCCACATCTTTTTGGTAATTTAAACATTCAACAGCCGACGCTTTTAACTGGGAGCATGTCAAGTTTTCGCCAATGAAGGTCAATGCAATCCAATGGGATTGCTCGATTATCTCTTTGATACATTGCAATTTCATGGGCGCATGGCAAGTTATGCATTTACCGAATTATGCAACCGCATTCAACTGGATCCACTCCGATACTAGCAGCTCTTCGTAATTGATTCAAAATTAGATTTAATGCATGTATAGATATTACGCTCCAGAGTTCTCTAAAATCTGGCAATATGAAATTTCGATTAAACATTGTAAGGCTTTTTTCGAAAGATGCCTTAATCTCAGTATGTTGCAATTCAAGTAAAAAGTGAATGTTGCTCCAACAATTTTCGAAATTGCCTTGACTGGCTCGTAGTTGCCACTTCAATTTTGCATGGGCACTCTCTGCTCGATTAGTTATTACATTATCCCTGTGGAGACACGTATTTGTCCAGTAAGCAATAAATTTATCTTTATATGGATACAACCAAGTCTTTGTTACATATTTGACTGCATCTGGGTATGCTCGGAATTCATTCATGAGTAAACTTCAATTTGAATCGTATTCCTCAATAGTATCAGATAACATTATCAACTTCCAAATTGAGAAAAATTTCTCCCATTTAATCTTCTGTTCCAAATATTTTTTGCAATGAGCCAAGACATTACGATTGATATGCCATCTATATAGTAAATATCGACTTGTTGAAAATATGGATTGAATAGCATTTACTAGCGCTAGATCTCTATCCGTTGCTATCACACTTGGATAAATCTCATTGATAAATAGTCCACGCAACTTATCAAGTGCCCATGCATAGTTTGTTTCCCGCTCTCTTTCAAGAAAAGAAAAAAGCAACACAGAATGACATATTAGTCGATGTTACGCCAACTATCTCAAGTAACGGGTATTCGTACCTGTTTGTTTTATAGATACAATTTAGGATGATAACTCCTCGAAATGCACGTAGAAGCTCCACACGAACCGGATGAGCCCAAAAGAGGTCAGTTACTGCTTCGGTTTGATTATTGCTGCGATGCCACTCACTATACTTGCACTCTGAATTTTTAAATAGTAAGTGTTGCATTTGCGTTCTACCCCCTAATCATTAACCCGAAACTTGTGTCGTGCATTATAAATTGTCTTCATTGTTGACGCATTCTTTGGATCCTTCATCTTCAAAGATGTGAGGATATCTTTTAGTCGTACATGACATTTCGACAGCTCCATTACAACAGAAGTCTCTCTTTGGGATAGTGATAAGTATCATATTTTATATTTTTTCTTCCATATTTTATCTATTTTTGTATATAAATAATGCTACTCGGGTATTTTTAGTGTGTTTTTCAGGAATTTTATTTGTACAAAGAGATGACATGAAATCAGAGCCGGATTAGCAAATCAAGTCCAGAAAAGAGTTTAAAGAGAGCAAAACAACAAGATTAAAATACTTTCGAGAGTCAAAAGTCAAATACAGTCAAGAAAACCAAGCGTACGAGACATGAGACTCATGCGGAAGAAATTTCAAACCAATATCTCAAAAAAGTGCAGCAATTAGCGGTAATTACCGCCAAATAGCGGCCCAAAGTGGGCCCCACAAGCTGATTTTTCTTCGGTGGTTTCATTGTAATTTTGTAGTTTTTCAGTTCTGTTAGAATTAATATTTGATTTTTGAAGCTTATATATTGGTCGTATCCTTGTATTTTAAGAGAATCTTGTAAGTTTTGTACTCGTTTTAAATTAATAAAATTAGAGTTTTGCTGAAGGGGTGACGACCACAATACCGTGCTTCAGAGGTAAGCCATTACTTTTAATTATTTACTTGCTTTCTAGATAGAGTTAATTACTTTCTAGTTTAGGTTTTATTACTTTCTAGATTAGATTTAATTGCTTTCATGAATAAAAATAGGATTTTACTTACTAGAATTATGTGTAACTAATTTTCTTTAGCCCTAGGATGTAGATGAATTAGTTTAATAGATCTAATATGGATTTATCTCATCTTCTTTCTAAAAAAAATAAAATTATGATTTTTCTATAAATAAATAAAAGATAGAGTTCACAAATCATAATTCTTTGATAGATTATACTTAATTAATATTTTGATAATCTATACTTAGATGAAGTTTGGAATTCTTATTCTTTATTTATTTTTAGAATTATCAATAAAGATTTTCCTATAAATAAATTGAATTGAATAAACTTGTAAATCTGATTTCTTTGAGAGGTTATATGTAAGTTCGGTCTTTTGATAGTCTATGCTTAGATTAGGGTTTGAAGTTTATTTCTTTTCTTTTGTTTATGAGATTTTCTACTTGATATGATTTGTTTTTTAGAAAGGTGTTATCTTTGATGGTTTATACTTGCACATCACTTGATAGGTCATACTTAGGGCACTTGATTAAAATCAAATTAAAAGATTACCTTTTTAATATATTACTTAACCGTGCATAATTAAAAAGATAGGAAGAAAGAGATAATTTATTGTTAGGCTAGTATTCTAATGAATTCGAAATCCTAAGCTAATTTTTAGAACTTAGAACCAATATTCTCTAAATTTAGAAACTCTTAGTTAATCTACTAGAACTAAAAAAATAGTAAGAATCGCAAACCACCTGAGATCTCTGTGGGACGACCTGTATAGCACTACAACTGATACTGTATGCTTGCAATAAATTATCATATCAAGTTTTTGGCGCTGTTGCCAGGGATCGACGGTGTTTTTCTCGCTTTTTCTAACGTTTTACGAGTTAACAGTGTATGTTTGAGTGTGCAGGGATTAGAAAGTGCAGATACAGAAAACCAAAAGGGATCAGAGGAGCCTAATAACTGCGTAGCAGAAACCAGAGAGTCAAACTCTCTGCTTTGGCTGCTATTTGGGGCATAAACCGCCAATTGGCGGCCTTTCAGGTACGTTTGTCCCCAAAAGTTTCTATGTTTCTGTGTTTTGGGTCTCTGGTTCTGTAAATAAATACAAAAAAACAATCTTTTTTATTTCTTTTCCATCTCTCTCCCTGTCCACTTTTTTCAAAAAAAATATTTCAAAATCAAACTGGTTGCTATCATTGTCGTATCCATATCATAATTATTATTAGTGTCCATGGATAGGAAGTTCACTAGGACTAGGTCATAATCAAATTCACAACACATATAATGAATCTACGAGTGCTTCTTATACACAAAATTACAATTATGAATAGATGAATAATTCTAATTTTACATATAATCAAGAGTCATATCAAGAGAGTCCTCCATTTGATCCTTTCTTTATGGGCTATTCATCTTCATGTTTTACATTCAATCATGAATAAGATATTCAATTGAACTTGTTAGATGAAAAATTAAAAAGATTAGAAGTAAGGTATGCATGTCATGAGAATTAACATACAACCTCTTCAGATCTAGCATCAAATATGTATATAGATCTAACTATCCACCATCAAATTTCACTCATGATCTCAAGATGCAATCATTTGAGGAAAATAAGAAAAATTACGATCATGAGTCTGAGGAGCGAAGACGTAGAATAGAGGAACATATAGAAGTTTTGCTAAAATCATCTTCTCAAAAATCATCCTTTCAAATTGAATCTTGTATGGAAGATCTTCTCAAAGCGGTTTCTCAAACTAAACTTTTTGGAGATCAACCATCTAATAGTTTGAACATATCTTACTCCAACGAGCAACCACTTCAGTCATCTTTTGAAATAGATATGATTCAAAATGAGTTAAATAATTTTGTGCATGATGAGTCTATAATTCAACATTGTGATCAACCTATTTTAGACCATTGTGACAATAATTATGAAAAAATTAGTAATAAAGAAAATATTTTGCTTGATGATTTACCTCATAGTGAGTTTACTAGTGACACATTATCATTTGATTCTTTTGATGAAAATTGTAAAGAAAATTGTGAAGAAGAATTTTTATCCCTTCATAATAACTTGACTGATGATTGATCCACTAGTATGCCATTTTCTTCCTGCATACGAGTGCCTTTCAAGATATTCTGCTGCAAGATGATTATGCATACCGCATATAACCATAAGTTTCCACTCGGACCCTCAACAGATATTTATTGACCCTTTAGCTTAAAGAGGCATCCACATTTTTTGTTACCCCTGAATTCTTCATCATCCTTTAATTTTTTGAATCGTAAACTTCCACCTCTTTCACAGCCAAAGCAGATTCTTCCCTTCTTATAATGGCCTCTACGATTAGATTTTGAAACAATTATCACCAATCCTAACATCTTTCCCGTATCATGAACCCAATTTGCAAGCTCTTTTCGATCTGTAAAAGTCTACAATCACAGTATTTCAGTTAGACATATCTACCAAACATAATACATTAAATATAAAAAATCTTCTATATCATCATACCTCACTTGTTGTGAATGCCGAACTATAATCAACAGCTACCTCACTTTGATCTCGGCTACAATATGTTGAAACTTCATCCTATTAACCAAAGTACACATAATAGAATGAGAAGATGGACAGCTGCGAAATCAAAACCGTTCTTCCTAACCGATCTCTATTTTAATTAAATCTATTCTTTTAAAATTAAAAATTGTAGAAATTAAAAAAGGATGATGGATTCATACCGCCAATGACCTTTGATCGTCGAATGGAACCATTGCCAAGTTGTGCATCTCCATTTTCTTTCCCGTGGACCCACAAAAGAATTTTTTTTTCTATTTTCTAGGGTTTCACAATGAGAGAACCGATTTAAGCTAAATGTAGACTTTAATTTCCGTAATTTTTTACTAAAAGGAGTTAAAAATAAAGAGAAATGGAGTTTGGATTTTCTGAAATGGAATTTTTTCCCTCTTTTTCTCTGCCTCTGCTGTGTTTCTGCTTTCGCGCGAGAAAAAGAGAAGGGGGACTGGGAGGATAAAGGAGCAGATGAAGAAAGGATGTTTTTGATAAAAAAAATATCAAAGCGGTAAATAAATGAACTTTTAAAGTGGACTCATTAGTAAATATGCTGTGCCCATCTAGAAACTCCCATCCTCTAGGAGTTTCCAAAGGAGCACACTAGTATTTTTTTTTTTTGTCGGGGCTAAAAATCCGGACGGTTATAAAGTGGACTCACTGAAAAGAAAGAAAGAAAGAAAGAAAAGAAAAGAAAGAAAAAAAAAAAAAAAAAAAAAAAAAAAAAAAATTGGTGTGCTCCTTTGGAAGCTCCCAATCTCTACCTCTCGATCTCCAAACCCATTTTCTCCTCTTCGCCTTCTCTGAGTGCTCTCTCTCTCTCTCTCTCTCTCTCGTACTTTTCCTCTCAACCCCCAAATCCTCTCTCCCCCTCAAATCCCTAACCCTAACCTTATCCCCCCTCAAACTATGGATCCTCATCGCCGACCTCCAAAACCCTAAACCTAATTCCTCTCCAAATTGGATCCTTTTCTGATTGCCGGCCGGGTTTCTTGATTGATTCGTAGGTGCAGAGAAGAGCGCGGGCTACGTGCGCTTGACTTTCGACGTCTCGCCGTCCCAACAGGAGGTGGCCGTAATCGTCCAACTCTCAGTGAAAAATTGGACCTTTGCTTATTCTTAGGTATGTCTTTATACTTTAATTTGATGATTTTTGGAGTAAAAATTTTACCTTTGCTGTCGTCGGAAGGGCCGGTTAACGATTTCGATTCCCATCCCTAATGCCCATCAAATTGGGTTCAAAATTCCCTTTCCTTTACTTGTTTAAAACAAAAGCATCCACTCAAGAGAAAAGAGAGCTTGAAGAATTAGAGTTTTAAAGAAATGAAGCAGAACAGCATCAACCAGCAGCTTATAAAACTCGAGCAAAATCCTAATAACATCATCATCTAGTATGGATAACTTAGAGACAATGGTCTGTCAATACAAGATGTGTCCATACTTCTAGTTCTAAACGAGAAGCATATAGAAGGGTCTAATAATTCCATGGGGAAATAGGTTCGGCAATTGTAAGATTCATGATGGACATATTTGACCATCTAAACCCACGCCATTGCTGTAATTATAGTGCATGGAAGAACAATGAGTAAAATATGGACAACGGCTACAAAGATAAGGCTAAAATCAAACTTACAGGACAGCGGATACTACATAGGCCGTGTTTGGCTCGTGGGATTAGAAACACATGATAGAATTACTAGTTCCAGGATAGTTAAACCTAAGGCTAATAAACCTTTTTATGGTCTTTAGTCTTGTGTTTGTTTGATATGATAATTATTATGGGATTTACTATGATCCAAGTAATTATTTGTTTTATTTTCCACTTAAAATTAGGGATAACATAAAATTAAGATTGTTTTGATTGATACAGTTGTGTTTAGAAGCAAATAATATGCACAAAAATATCCAAGTTATTTGCTGCTGCCACGAGCGACACCCTTACTATTGCCCCGCTGCCTTTGTCATTACGAGTTGAAGAGGTAAGCAAAATGTTAGATTTTACCAATTAGATGTTTCTTATAACATTTAATGTTAATTTTCAATCTCAAACTCAAAATTAGACAGCATTTAACAAACAAAATTTTATAATATATGGACTCGTAAAAGATCATAGAAAGAAAATGAAAGGAGAAACTCTAGATATCTTCTGCCGTTAGTGAGTTTGAGAAGCAAAGGTTTTTTTTTTTTCTTAGCATAAACGGTGGGTAATCTCCCCACATTCCATTAATTAGGTGATAATGAAACAGACTGTAGTAGATTACATATATAGTACCTCACACAGTGAGTGGAGGATAAATAAAATAAAAATTACATCAATGCCTAAGAAGAGCCATTACAACAATTATATAGAACATGGAGGTATCGTTTCTCCTAACACTATAATGCCCTGATACTTGTCATGCAGCTTTGTTGTTCATTTTTTTTTTACCCTGAATACGCTTTAGACTAAGTTTGAGAAGCAAAGTTGCATTTCATCCAACAGCACCAACTCCAACGAATGCATGCCTTACAGAGTGCAGCTCTTTTGCAACTGATCTTGTGTTCATTCTTTCTTTTGGCAGTTCATTTGAGCAAGAGAGGCCAACCCTTAAAATGGATGCTATGCATTCTTGAATTCTGATTCTTGAATCTAAAACAGTTCCATCCTTTTGCTGGAAGCCACCATCTTCTTGTTGTAACAGCAGTAATGGATCTATGATCTCCATTATTCTATCAGGAAACGCCATCTTGACAAATTTGTGAAGGCTATGGCCATCATTGAAGATATCAGCGGTAGGTCTTTTTCCTGTAATTATCTCTAACAGTATAATTCCATAGCTATATACATCTCCAGAAGTAGATGCCTTAGACCCTTCCCCATATTCTGCAGTTCAAACATCTGTGGTTAGGCGTGCAGAAAAAAAAAAAAAAAAAAAATTGTACACCTGATCTAGTTGGGAAGAGAATTTAGTGTTTAGGAAATTACCGGGGGGAACATATCCAATCGTTCCCCTTATCCCAGTTGAACAGCTAGAATCTCGCAAGGTGTTGCTCATTTCAGGTAGTAGCCTTGCGAGTCCAAAGTCACCCACACGAGCAACCAGTTCGTCATCAAGAAGAATATTGCTAGGCTTCAAATCACAGTGAATGACTGGTGTTTGGCAGTCATGATGTAGGTAATCTAGTGCATCAGCAACATCGATGGCTATGTTCAACCTTTGAATCAAGCTAAGACCTTCGGACCTATTTTGTCCACTGTTTTCTGCATGCAACCATGTCTCTAGATTTCCATTAGGCATGAATTCATACACCACAGCTTTGAATTCATTGCCTTTGGAGTCAAGTGACGAGCAGGAAGTCAGGATCTTGATGAGATTTCGGTGCCGGATGTTTCTCAAAGCCTCACATTCGTCTATGAAGCTCTTGGAAGCTCCTCGCTGTTCGAGGTTGAATACCTTCACTGCAACAGTTGTATTGCTCTGCTCCAGAGTTCCTTTATACACTGAGCCGACACTTCCTTTTCCTATGAGATTGGTGTCAGAGAAGCCATCAGTTGCTTTTGCCAGTTCTTTGTACGAGATTCTCGGATATTGCTCCGAGATAGGGGGATCAGAGCTTTCTCTTTTCGATTTTGCTTTCCGATAAATGAAACCCAGAGAGGCGAGCAAGAGTAAACAGAACAGAATGCTAGCTGCTGCGATCACAATTTTCAGAAGCAAAGACATCCCTCTTCTTTCAGTTGATTCTAGGGAACATGAAGGCAAGTGAAATTCCGGAATACCCCCACAGAGCATATCGTTTCCAAGGACTGAAGTTACAGTTGCATTTCGGAAGATCCCTTTCATGGGCACTTCGCCTTCGAAATGGTTGTAAGATAAATTTAGGTCGACAAGGCTTAATCTATCAAGAAAGTCGGGGATGGGTCCCGACAGATTATTCTGAGCAAGATCAAGCTGTTGCAGACCCTCTAGGTTGCTAAAAGATGAAGGGATTTCCCCTACTAAGAGATTCTGGCTGATATCCAAGGCCTCCAAGAGCTGACAGTCCCCCAGAGTACTGGGAATTTTGCCTGTTAACTTGTTTCCTGCTATTACGAGCAATCTGAGATATTTCAAACTGCTGACTTCAAAGGGAATGCTACCAGCTAAAGAGTTATACGACAGACCACATTCTCTAAGGGAGGACATGTTGAAAATTTTTTTAGGTATTGCACCGTTGAAATTATTGTTACCAAGGCCTAATTCTTGCAGTTGCTGCAGATTTCCGAGGCTTGGAGGTATGGAGCCATCCAAATTGTTGCCGGTCAGATAGAGGTAAACCAGCTGGGTGAGGTTGCCTAAAGAAGATGGAACGTTTCCAACTAGCTTGCTCTTATACAAGGTTAGTAGCTGCAATCTCGTTAGCTTACCTACACCTTCAGGAATAGTGCCACTGATAAGGTTCGGCCCCAGTGCCAAAATAGTCAGATTCACTAAATTCTCGATTGTTGAAGGAATGCTGCCCGTTATCTGATTACTGTTTAGTCTTAGCTCTTGGAGTTGCGTAGAGAGGTTACCTATGGAGTTTGGTAATTCACCACCTAGGTTATTTTGGTGTAGACTCAACATCTTCAACTGTGTGCAGTTGGCTAGAGAAGTTATGAACTCCCAACTTTTGGTATCACTTGTTTCGAGTTGATTGGACTCTAAGTTCATACTTGAAAGAGAACTCAGTCGTCCCAAATTAGGAGGCACTATCCCATTGAAGTTGTTATAACTCATATCAATGAATGACAGTTTCGAGGCATTAGCGAGGGAAGATGGAATGTGCCCTTCGAATCGATTGCCTCCAAAGAGAATGGTTTGGAGATTGGGGAGCGTGATGCCTAGAGTGGGAGGGAGGCTTCCCTCTAGTTGATTAGCCGCCAAACCAAAGTAGTACAAAGAGGATAGGTTGTAAAGAGAGGAAGGAATTGTACCGGAAAGTTTGTTACCGGAAACTTGGAAAAACTGTAGATCCTGCAGATTGCCGAGCTCGTGTGGAATGCTCCCCTCCAGTTGATTGAGACTCATAGCGACATGGTACAGAGACGAAAGGTTGCCTATTGAAGCTGGAATTGGTCCAGTTAGGCTGTTGTTTGAAACGGCGAGGAAATTGAGCTTCTGAAGCGAGCCAAGCTCCGCCACCATCTCTCCTGATAGAGTATTGCTAGTCAGGTCTATTGTCACCAGATCCGAGCAATATGTAAGATTGATGGGAATAGTGCCATGCAGCGAGTTGAATGACAAGTCGAGAAGCTCTAGACGGCACAAGGAACCGATTTCGGGTGGTATATTGCCGAAGAAACCGTTGTTTTGTAGGGTGAGGTTTGTGAGGTATGTGAGGTTGGCGATGGAAGGCGAAATGAAGCCTCCAAGGCCTAAAGAGCTGAGGTCCAAGGCAGTTACCCTCTGCGGGTGCTGCTCTCTGCAGCTGCTGCAAGAGACTCCATTCCAACTGCAGACATGCCTGGTGTGGTTCCATGAACTCAGAGCTCCTGAAGGGTCATGGGTTATTTGGCTCTTGAAAGCGAGGAGCGAGAGCATATCGGTCTCGTTCCTGAGCAAAATTGATGGGATGGTAGAAGATGCTAAAACTAGCGAAGATGAGAGGAGCAACAAGCGCAGGGTTGCTTCCATAGTTTTCTTGTTTTTAGGCCTCTATGCTGTGGGTTCAGGAGGCCTAGGATAATACAAATATACAATTATGGGGGACATAAGTAGAGTTTGTGACGATTTCCTTACCTTTCTTTTTCTCGCCAGCGGAGAAGGAGGGGGAAATTCTATAACGAGCACGACACTTGACTTAGTGAGCACCATTTGCTTAGTGAGCACCACCTCTCTTTTAAAAGAGAGGATTTTTCTTAGTGAGTACCTATCTTCTTTCAATTTTAACCTTTCCAAATTAAAGTTTTCCATTTTCCCTTGCTCGTATTTTCTCAAATCCATTGCTCTCCCTCACTTGTTCTCCGATCACTTTCCCTTGCTCGTTCACCCAGCAAGTCAGTCTCCCTCATCCCACGGTCAGCCCCTCACAAAAAGTGACTATGCACACGTTGCGAGCTCCACGCCTCCCTCACCAAGTGCAACCTCTATTCCTCTCCCGCCACTCCTCCCACGCAAGAACAAGACCAGATCTTCTGAACTCCATCATCGCCGCATTTAAGTATTCGATAAAATATCTGAACGAGACTAAGATAAAAGGATAATTTTGTCAAAAAAATTGACAAACTTGTAATTCTTTACATATGCTCACTAAGTCAAGTTATGTGCTCATTTAGAATTTCCCAGAAGGCTAGTATGTCAATTCTATTTCATATCAATTATTATTCGATACCCGCTTGATACCCGCTTGCTGAGTTATAATAACATTACCAGCAGCCAACTGTATTTGGAAGAGAAAGATCTGTATTTGGACTAGTCATGAGGGACTATATCTGGAAGAGAAAGATCAAATCAGAGTAGTTGCTGAGATTAAATGCAACAACAAAGATCTGTATTTGGACTAGTCATGAGGGACTATATCTGGAAGAGAAAGATCAAATCAGAGTAGTTGCTGAGATTAAATGCAACAACAAAGATCTGTATTTGGACTAGTCATGAGGGACTATATCTGGAAGAGAAAGATCAAATCAGAGTAGTTGCTGAGATTAAATGCAACAACAAAGATCTGTATTTGGACTAGTCATGAGGGACTATATCTGGAAGAGAAAGATCAAATCAGAGTAGTTGCTGAGATTAAATGCAACAACAAAGATCTGTATTTGGACTAGTCATGAGGGACTATATCTTGAAGAGAAAGATCAAATCAGAGTAGTTGCTGAGATTAAATGCAACAATATTTTTCAAGAACGAGGAGATATGAATTTGATAATATGATCATGGTCTTGTTGGCATTGAGAAAGAAAGAAAAGAAAAGAACTTATAATGATAGCCGAAAAATTGATTGACATGTGGATTAAAGAGAGATCCGCGTCTCGAAAGCCAAGAAAGGCTAAAACGCGACCCTCACAGAGTCGTGTTTTATCTCTCAAAACAACCAAAACGCGGATCTTCAGCTAGAGAGATCCGCGATTTGGGCTAACAAAGGTAGGCCCTACAAGGTCGCGTTTTAAAAGAATGATCTACGCTGACTCTTAAAATGACATTAAAATGCGGATCTAATCCGCAACTCAAGCTCGAGATAGTGGTATGGTCCACGAAAGCACGTAAAATCCAAAGATAACCCCTTTTCAACAAAGGGGCGGGCCCACTTAAGAAACTGAAATGCGGATCATCAATTAAAGAAAGATTCGTGATTTCAGTTAATTTCTTAGCTCATGACTAGAGCTAAACATAAATAACGTGAATTCCAGAGGGTCGCATTTTCATTCTAAATTCTTAAATGATAAAAATTATCCTCATTTACACCCAAATGCGGGTCTTATCAAGCAAGACATGTTACTGAGAGCTCAAACGTAGATCATCTACTATAGAGAGATCCGCTACTGACTTCTTCTGAGCTCATAATTGGAGCTAAGTACAACCAATATGCGAACTCCAGAGGGTCGTGATTCTGCTTTAAAGCCTCGATGAGTGAAAATCATCTCCAATGACACTCAAACGCGGATCTGAGCATGCCACGTGAGCCACCAGAAGCCAAAACGTAGATCTAAAGGCTGAGATCCGCGTTTCAGTTATAAATCTAGAGGATTAAAGAGGTCGGTTATAAATTCTGAAGATTTAACACAAATCCAACGGGTTAAAAGACAAGAAATTAATCCCCAATCAAGAAGGCCATTAATTGGACCGTTACACCAATTCAAATGCCTCCCAAATCTCTATAAATAGTCGAAAGCTGGGTTGAAAAAGGGGTACACACACAGAGACAGTAGAATTATTTCCATTTGAACACTTGTACTAAAATCTAAAGCCCTTGCATTCAAGAGCTTTATGAAAACTGCCAACTGAAGAACTTGTTCGGAGTGTCAATGGAGAGCAGGATCGTCCTCCACGGCTACTACAAAATACAACATTAAACAAAGAGGGAATTAGATTTTCTTCATTTTCTGTAAACAAGAAACCGTTCCAATTGTAATCTTTTTTATTGAAAAGTTGTCAATAAAAAGATTTTTCAATTTCATAGCAAACAGAAAATTGGCTATTTCGCTGGGGACACCTATTATCTCTAATGATATGGTTGTAGCCCAATCCGATGAATTTCCAGTTGGTACCGTGGTCGAGTCACTCGTCATCGAGTTCGACCAGGAGAAATATGAGGAATTTCTCTCCTCCGGCTCTATGAGTCGAAGGTCCTTGCGGAAATGCCGCAAGGTTTCAAACAACTCGGCCTCCAACGGGGCTTCGAAGATGGTCTTGTCGAAATACTCCCCAGACCAGTCCGGTCTTAAAGGAGAAATTTCTTTTTCAACAGTACAAGACTCCAGGTCCCTCCCGCTCAAGACCTGCAAAGATCTCAAGGGAATGGGTCAGAATCCCTGCAACAAAAAAGGCAAACGACCATTCTCCGATCTTCAAGGAGATGATACTGAAGACAAGGTTCTTCTCACTCATACCATGAGAATGAACTTTAGAAGAAGGTTCGGGCTACTCGCAGAGCCATGAAAGAAAAAACCAACTATCATGAAAACACCACGCGAAGCTCCAATTTGCGTATGGTGATGAGTATCATATATTGTATTTTTCCTTCCATACTTTATCTATTTTTGTATATAAATAAATGTTACTCGGGTATTTTTAGTATTTTTTTCAGGTAATGCGATTCATACAAGGAGATGGCATGAAATCAGAGTTAGAGTAGGAAATCAAAGTCCAAAAAGTTTTTAAAGTGGGCGAGATTATGAGACTACGATGCTTCAGAGAGTCAAAGTGCAATACAATCATCAAAATAAACTCAAAAGGAGAAAATACTCGCGGTGAAGAAAATTCATAAGTTAGTTCTTTATTTTAGCCGCTATTTAGCGGTACATGCAGCTAAATGGCGGTCCAATGTGGGCCCCACAACCCGAGTTTCTCCTGTGGCTACGTTGTAATTTTGTAATTTTTCAGTTCTGTTAGAATTATGATTTGATTTCCGAAGCCTATATATTGGTCGTATCCTTATATTTTAGGGAGAATCCTGAAGTTTTGTACTCGTTTAAAATTAATAAAATTAGGGTTTTGCTGAAGGGGTGACGGCCACAATACCGTGCTCTAGAGATAAGCTATTGTTTTCTAATCTTTATTTGCTTTCTAGATAGAGTTAATTGCTTTTCAGTTTAGATTTATTTGCTTTCTAGATTAGATTTAATTGCTTTCATGAATAGAAATTTAATTTTGCTTACTAGAATCATGTGTAGCTAATTTAGTTTAGCTCTAGAATGTAGATGAAACTATAATCTACCATGTAATTGCTCTCTAGTATTTTCTTCTTAAATAAAATAATAATGACATGATTTTTCTATAAAAAGATTAAAATACAAGAACTCGAAAATTAAGATTTTGATAGGTTATACTTGAATTAGGTTTTTTGATAGCCTATGCTTAGTTAGGGTTTGGGGTTGTTGATTTTATCTTTTTCATTGAATTATCTAAAGATTTAGTTTGTTTTTATGAAAAGTAGTATTTTTGATGAGTTATACTTGCACACCACTTGATAGCTCATGATTATGGCACTTTAAATAAAGATTAAACTAAAAAATCACTTTTTTATGAAAAAAGAAAATAATAGAAGTAAATACATAGTTAGAAACTAGTGGATTCTAGATTCTAAGCTAATTAGAATAACTCTCAACTCCAACTTAGAATTCCTTATTAATCCGTTAGACTATAGAATTAGTAAGAATCGCAAAATACCTGAGATCTCTATGAGACGACCTGTTAAGCGCTACAATCGATACTGTACGTTTGCAGTTAAATTATCACATCAAGTTTTTGGCGTTGTTGCTGGGGATCGACGTTGTTTTTCTTGCTTTTTCTGACGTTTTACGGGTTAACAGTGTGTGTTGAGTGTGCAGCGACCATAAAGTGCAGATACAGGAAGACAACAAGGATCAAAGAAGTCTCAGATCTGCGCAACAGAAACCAGAGAGTCAAACTCTCTGGTTTGACTGCTATGTAGTGGCCAAAACTGCTATTTAGCTGCCATATTGGTAAAATCTGAGCCCTCATTTTCTCAAGTTCTGTATTTTGGGTCCCTGATTTTGTAAAAAAATTCGAAAAAAATAAAAATATTAGGAACTGTAGGAATCACATTTGCTATTTGATCATATCTATTACACTGTTTTTATCTCCACCACACCCCATTTCTTTCATTAGTTTAGAAAATTCACGCATTCACTCAGTCGCTGGATAATGCCACATTGGACTCGTGATCAATTTGGTCGATTTGTGAGATCAGATTTGCTCATGGGTGCCAAGATGAACCAACCGATCCCGATCCTTCAGGATCGATGTTACCCGTTGCGCACATCATTATCATCATGCATAAAACTTCCACACACAGTGGGTAATCACTATGAATTGAAGTCGCAGTACATCAGTATGCTTCCTAAATTCACTGGTTCTGATTCAAAAGATGCATATCTCTTTATCAGTGAATTTTAGGAAGTATGTGTGATGATAAAATTGCAGCACTTATCGGAGGGCGTAATTAAGCTCCGATTCATTCCCTTTGCAGTTAAGGATAAGACCAAGAAGTGGTTGTACATATGCCTGCTGATTCAATCACTACTTGGGATGAATTCGTTATGGTATTTCTTAAGAAGTATTATCCCATGCATAAGACGATAAGAATACGAAATCAAATTAATCAATTCCGTCAAGTGTCGGGAGAACCCTTCTGGAAATATTTGGAGCGGTTCAAGGACTTATCAGCTCAGTGCCCCCACCATGCGATAGAAAAGTGGTGGTTGTGTCAAATCGTGTACGAAGGACTCGATTACACATCCAAAACTCTTCTTGAGTCCATGTGTCAGGGGGAGTTCATGAGAAAGAATGAGGATGAAGCATGGTACTTTCTTGAGGACCTATCATGGAAGAGTATGCAATGGGAGAGTCCCACTAAGAAGCCCAGTGCATCAACTTCTGCACATAAGGGTGGGATTCATAGCGTCGACAGCTCTATAGCTGCCGAAGCTAAGATTGCAGCCCTTATGAGGAGAATTGAGGTATCGGAGACTCCTAGTGCTCCACCGGTGGGTCAGGTAAATCAAATTCAAGTTCTCATATGCTTTAATTGCGGAACTCCGAATCATGTTATGGAGGAGTGTTCATTATTAATAAATCTCATGGGTCCCATACTTGAACAGGCTAACGCCTTGTATCAACAACGTATGAACAATCCTTACGCTCCTACATACAATTCTGGCTGGAGGAACCATCCAAATCTATCATGGGGTCAAGGGCAATATTAGGGGGCCCTAACCCTAACATACAGCCTCCAGCCAATGGTCAGTTTCCAAGACCAAATGTGGGTGCTTATCAACACCCAAATGCATCAAATTATGGGAATAACCAGAATAGATCACATGTACAAAACCACTCACATCCACATCAGGGATCTAATAATGAACAAGAAAAGCGACTTCAGTCATTTGAGAAGCACATTAAAAATCTTCTCAAGTCTCATTCCAACCTTGATACACACATGCAAAATCTTATGAAAGTGTCAATTAACTTTATTCAAAGTACAAGTCAACAACTGCTCGTGAACTCTCAATTTATAAAGACTGTAGAGCAGCAGGTTGGACAATTAGCGAGTTAGATGAGTGAACGTGGTCAGGGTACCTTTCCAAGTCAACACATAACGAACCCTAATGTCAATTCCTCAAACTCCAATCAGTCGCATATCCACCAATGCAATGCCATTCACACGCTTAGATCTGGCAAGTAAGTGGACAATAATGTAGCAATGCCCCCTGATCCCACTCCTACTATCACGCAGGCTACATCATCTCTTCCACCCCTATCTCCACGACCATCTCCATCACCTTCATCATCGTCACATGATCATTTGGAAGAACCTGTTCCTAAGCCGAAAGCACCATATCTCAATCGGCTTAGGAAGCCTTCACTGCAAGTAGAAAAGATTCTTGAAACATTTCAGCAGGTGAAGGTTAATATTCCACTCCTTGATATTATACAACAGGTTCCTACTTATGCTAAGTTCCTTAAGGATTTCTGTACTAAGAAACGAGTAAGAAACGTTTCTGAGAAAGTTTTTCTTGCTGCAAATATATCGCAAATCCTTTTTTAACTCCTTGCCTATCAAGTATAAAGATCCAGATTCTCCTACAATCTCATACACTATTGGGTACGCTACATTTGATAGGGCGTTGCTTGATTTAGGGGCAAGTGTCAACTTGTTTCCTTACACTGTTTATCAGCAACTGGGGTTAGGAAAACTTCAACCTATCAAGGTCACATTACAGTTAGTTGATCGTTCGATCAAGAGACCACTTGGTATGCTTGAAGATGTGCTCATTAAGGTAGGCGAGTTTATTTTTCTTGTAGACTTCATTGTCTTAGAAACTGAGCCGATTTCCAATCCACGGAATCAAATTCCCGTTATCTTGGGTAAACCATTCCTTTCAACATCAAATGCATTAATTGATTGTAGAAGTGGCCTCATGAAGTTATCGTTTGGGAATATGACTGTGGCATTGAACATATTTAATATGGATGAGCACGCAACGAGCTCTCTCATTGACGTCAACATGGTTCATAATTTGCACTCTCATTCGATCTCTTGCACTGATGATGAACTCTCATTTGAGCAATTGTTCAAAGATGAGCTCATATTATTAGATGAATTAGCACATACTGATTCTATGTATGATGATACTTGTGCAAGTGTGCCATTGATTTATGAGCAAACTTTTGAGGATTTGTTTGCAGAGGAGCTCGCATTATTTCGTGAGTTAGAAGAGCCACCACCACATTCACGTGATCCTGTAGCACTCTTCTCAACTCACAATATTTCTACATGTATGCTTGTTACTAACGATGATTGACAGGTTTATAATAAAGAATTCTTTAATTTATAATAAAGAATTCTTTAATCAAATTGTTAATGCTTGCATGCGGACAAAGAAAAAATGAGGACGACATAAACTACAGACAGGTAATTTCATGACTTGTTGGAGGTTGATGAGATATAATAATGCACCCACTTTACATTTAAAACGCACACACTATAAAAGTGGGAAGCGATCGAGAGGTTGTAACCGCTTTTTATGAGTTAATAGGGTGATGATATTGAGATCGTAACTTTTACGACTCATTATTTGTATAGTATTTGTATAATAGTTTTCATATTTATTTTACCACACTTGGCTTGTGTATGAGGGCATACACAAGTTTAGGTATGGGAGAGTGGATTAGGAGATTTTTATTTTTTAGGATTTTTAGGTTTTTATTTTTTTTAGATTTTGTGTTTTTTTATTTTACACTTTGGGTAGTTTTTAGGGTAACTAACTGAAAAAAAAAATTAAAAAAACTGAAAAAAAATAATAAAAATTAAATTTAATAACAAATTTATGTATTTTAATCAATAGATCAATCTAACTACAGATAAAGGAACAAATTTAGATTTGAAATTGGATAGGAGAGTAGATTGGATGATACACTTTGAATTTTATGAAAAATATTAAAATCCGAAAAATAAATATTGCTAGCAGTAGTTTTGAGACAAGTATATATTTATTTTTCACTTTACAATAGTTTGTTAGGTTAAGAATAAAGATGATAACGATTGAGAAGTTTTCTCTCTCTAAACAAAAAAAAAAGAAAAAAAAGAAAAAAAAGAAGAAAAAAAGTGAGAATAAAATAATGGGGTGAGCCTGGTATTAAGGCAATAGTCTCGAGAGTGATAAAATAATGGGGTGCGCCTGGTATTAAGGCAATAGCCTCAAGAGTGAAAACAGAGTGATCTAAGTAATCGGGTACTTTGCGGCTAAGTAAGCGTGAATATTCGCATGAAAGGTGAAATATTCTAAAAAAAATAAAAAGTAAAGAGTATGAACCGAGTAATCGGGTACGTTGCGCCTAAGCAGGCGTGAATATTCGAATGAAAGGTGAAATATTCTTAAAAAGAAAAAAGAAAAAAATTTGTTATGAGAGAAGAGATGAATCATGAGTTAGAGTTGGAGTCCAAGGCCGAAATAAATTATCACACGTGCACGTAGTTGTATAGAAGCCCATGAATTATCTGTTACTGGGTATTGAAAGATAGGATTTAAATTTTTGATTAAAAAGATAAATGTATCTGATATGACGCTCGATTTGAAAATTGATAATTTAAATACGTTCTTGAGCTTATATATTAGTGAGATTAATTGATGAAAATATTATAAAAAAAAGATTTTTCTTTTTTTTGTATAAAATTTTTATTTTTCTTAATTTTTGGTTATCCTTATTTTTCTTTTCTTTATTTCTTAATCTATTTTCTTCATGAATTTTGTGGGTATATTCGCTGCAAACCCTTACGAGACAACTCTCGTCCACTAGGGTAACCCAGGGATTTAAAGGCTCGTTGAATGTGCTAAGTGCAATCGCGATTCCTGCGAAAGTGAGTTAGGATTTTTCTTTTTCTTCTTAGGTTTAGAGTTTGCTCGAGGACTAGTAAAAGATAGGTGTGAGGGTGTGAAGAGTATCATATATTATATTTTTCCTCCCATACTTTATCTATTTTTGTATATAAATAAATACTACTCGGGTATTTTTAGTATTTTTTTCAGGTAATCCGATTCATACAAGGAGATGTCATGAAATCAGAGTTGGAGTAGGAAATCAAAGTCCGAAAAGTTTCTAAAGTAGGCGAGACTACGATGCTTCAGAGAGTCAAAGTGCAATACAGTCATCAAAATAACCTCAAAAGGAGAAAATACTCGCAGTGAAGAAAATTCATAAGTTAGTTCTTTATTTTAGCCACTATTTAGCGGTACATGCATCTAAATGGCGGTCCAATGTGGGCCCCACAACCCGAGTTTTCTCCTGTGGCTTCGTTGTAATTTTGTAGTTTTTCAGTTCTGTTAGAATTAGCGTTTGATTTTCGAAACCTATATATTTGTCGTATCCTTGTATTCTAGGGAGAATCATGAAGTTTTGTACTCGTTTAAAATTAATAAAATTAGGATTTTGCTGAAAGGGTGAGGCCACAATACCGTGCTCCAGAGGTAAGCCATTGTTTTCTAATCTTTATTTGCTTTCTAGATAGAGTTAATTGTTTTTCAGTTTAGATTTATTTGCTTTCTAGATTAGATTTAATTGCTTTTATGAATAGAAATTTAATTTTGCTTACTAGAATCATGTGTAGCTAATTTAGTTTAGTTCTAGGATGTAGATGAAACTAGAATCCACCATGTAATTGCTCTCTAGTATTTTCTTCTTAAATAAAATAATAAAGACATGATCTTTCTATAAAAAAAAATAAAATACAAGAATTCGAAGATTAAGACTTTGATAGGTTATACTTGAATTAGGTTTCTTGATAGCCTATACTTAGTTAGGGTTTGGAGTTATTGATTTTATCTTTTTCATTGAATTATCTAAAGATTTAGTTTGTTTTTACGAAAAGTAGTATTTTTGATGAGTTGTGCTTGCACACCACTTGATAGCTTATGCTTAGGGTACTTTAAATAAAGATTAAACTAAAAGATCACCTTTTTATGAAAGAAGAAGATAATAGAAGTAAATATATGGTTAGAAACTAGTGGATTCTAGATCCTAGGCTAATTAGAATAACTCTCAACTCCAACTTAGAATTCTTTGTTAATCCGTTAGACTATAGAATTAGTGAGAATCGCAAAACACCTGAGATCTCTGTGGAACGACCTGTTAAGCGCTACAACCGATACTGTACGCTTGCAGTTAAATTATCACATCATATGGTGACCAAAGAGCGAAGTTGTGGTCCCCGACAAAAAGCTAGATAAAGACGCAGATGGGTTCATCTGCGTTTCTTATAAGAAACGTCGTTCACCCACCAAATACATTTTTTACCACAAGCGTGGAGTTTACATTCACTTTTCACAGACTAAATGTCGGTCCCACACTCGTGCTCAGGAAACAAAATGCGGACCTCAAGGCTGCGTTCCAGAAGATAAACGCGAGTCACAAACTCGCGTTCCTGAAATCAGACGCGGATCTCAAATTCGCGTTCCAACAGAAAAGTGCGGCCCTCAGACCCGTTTTTGAAAAAAATTCGCCTCTAAGTCTCAAAGACCTTCGGTTTCATCCAAGCTCATCCTTCAACCACCATAGCTAGAGTAAAGTTTGCTCTTGGGATTTTCAAGGGAGTAGAAACTCCTCTTCCGAAGGTACTATTTGGAGAAGAAGTTGCCTCCGACAACAAGATAATGAATTCCAATTCAGGAGACCTTAGGGAATTTCTCAACATGAAAAGAGAAATTCCAGAAGTCTTGCTGTAGTCGTGAACAGTTGATCAACACAGTGCTATCCCATTGCCACTGCGTTGCGACTCTTACAAAGCTGTCTGTTTTCAATAGACTAACGTCGTCTCCAGTTCAACCTCATCGTCAAGCAAGAGTTTTTTGAACCAGATTACCCTGAGGTATCATCCAATATGATACACTTCAAGGGGAAGAAGAAGAAAACGAAGAGCCTTTCTCGAACAAATTCTTCAGACTCTGAGCATTCTTCGGCTTTGAAGAGTATGTTTAGTGCAATGCGGGGCGTTTTTCGAAACACCCGACTCAAGAAAGCGGTGACAGTGCCATTGGAATACAGGAAGATGGCTGGAGCCTCTTCTGAAGAGGAGGAAATAGAAAACTCTGCGGTGGTCGAGTCCCAGATTTCGGACTCATTCTTGGAGGAGTCCTCCTTTGCACACATGACGCAAGCAACTCCATAAGAATTTATGAAGAGGATGGATGAACA
Organism: Dracaena cambodiana; assembly: GCA_036321105.1. Classification (NCBI taxonomy): domain Eukaryota; kingdom Viridiplantae; phylum Streptophyta; class Magnoliopsida; order Asparagales; family Asparagaceae; genus Dracaena; species Dracaena cambodiana. The sequence goes on from JAYEPQ010000013.1 coordinate 42,036,055, forward strand.
AGATAAAATCATCCAATAACAGCAAGATACCATAAATGAGATCAGGGATATGTTCCGACTACTGATCAGCGAGAGGAAATAGAAGGACAAAGAAGAATCTTCTTCTAAAGGTCCCTACAACTCGAAGAAGGATAAAGGGAAAAGACCAGAAAATGAATCTCATACTCCTCCTGAAAACACTAATGGTAACAATGAGGAAAATAAAGAAAAAGATAACCATTCTGAACATTTTCATCAATCTGGAAATTCAGAACATGAAGGTAATTCTAAGGCCAACCTCATGAAAACCTTTCAGGAATCAACTCAATGCTCTTATGCATAGGAACAACTTGCAAGAGCTGGAGGTTGTAAGGCCGTATCCGATGAAATATGAGAGTATATCATTTTCAGAAAATTACAAGCCTTTGAAACTCAAGTCTTTCGATGGTAAGAGTTCACCAAATCAGCACCTTTACTACTTTAAATCATAGACTGGTCATTTGACTGCGGATGACCCAATTATTACATGAGTTTTTATTAGTACCCTCACGGGTCTAGCATTTGAATGGTTCCGGAGATTGGAGCTGGAAACCATTAACTCGTGGAACGACATGGAAAAGGTTTTCCTAATAAGGTTCTATGAAGATGATATGGAAATCTCAATACCAGTACTCCTCGCTACAAAGCAAAAGAAAAGGGAGTCGGTTCGAGATTTCATCAAGAGATTCAGAAATGATTTCTGAGGTGTTCGCATAGGATGCCTGAAAAGACTTTAGTAGAGACCTGTAGACATAATCTTTCCACTAAAGTTCTTGCCAGGATTGAGGCTATAAAGTCCTCCACTTGGAAAGATCTTTCACTGCAAGCTGAAGAGGCTGAAGAAATTACACAGATGCTTGAAGCTGAAGGAGGAGGGAGACAAAAATGAAATAATTCTGGAACACTTCAGTCGTCTTGACCAAAAGGGAAAGAGACGATGGCAATAGATGCTCCAAGCCCGATCAAGCCTCCTCCAAGGACTCCTCAATCACAAGTTCCTCAAAAATAATATTCTTTTAAAGATAAGCATACCTCCACCATTTTCAATATGCTCATGACAAAGAATATGTTGAAACTGCCAGAGTCAAAACGACCTGAAGAAGCAGGAAATGTTAACGATTCCAATTACTGTTTGTATCACAGAATCATTAATCATCCTACCAAGAATCCTTATATTCTAAAGGATAAGATCCAGGCTCTAGTGGACGCTAATGTCATCAAGTTACGAGAAGATCAGAAGAAGGTGACAGCAAATATGGTGATTTTCAAGTTTAGAAAGGCTCCAGACTGGATAGAATCAACTGTTCAAGATGGAGTACGATCAATTCCTAAAGGCACAATAAAGGTTGTAAATTATGATTCTCATCAACAACAAAAGTAAGGGTTATTTCCTTTTAAAACCTCTAAAGGAGAGATAATGTGGGTGCATCCAGATTTCCTTGAACATGAGCAATGGAGTTTCAGTTCATCTAAGAAGTCAAAAAGAAAAGCGTGCACTTCTAATATTGTCACTGCAGTTCCTGAAAATGACGTAGGAGTTCGTCCTCTCTTAGACTTGGAAGAAGAGATCAAAGAATCCTTGGCAGTCAATGAAGACCAGCAGAAACCTTCTTGGACTCGTTCAGGGAAAAACTATTTAAAGAATTATGGCTAAATGGTTGAACCTCAGCAAGCAGAAAGAGCTTAGGTTTGACAAAACTCTTAAAACTAAAAAAAGAGCCGGCTGAAAGCTCCAAAAAAAAACCTTTCCAATTCGATGTGTTAGCGCAGCTGGCTAACATTCCTGTAAGAATCACTTTGTATGAGCTCCTGGGACTCTCTAAGCAAATAAGGGAACCCTTGAGAGAGGCTCTGCAAAACTCTGAGGTATTTCTGGCCCAAATTCCGGAAACAATTGATAAAGAAGTCTGTGCAGTATGCCACCATATTTCTAAGAAAATACATTGCATAACTTTCTCTCCAGAAGATATGCAAGTGAAAAATAACAAGTATCACCGACCTATCATTACAAAGGCTATTTAGGGTCAACCGAGATTGACCGAATTCAAGTCGACCCTGGATCCGCTCTAAGCGTAATGCCAAGAAAAATGTTGCGGTTTTTAGGAGTCCCAATCAGTAGACTGACATCAACAAATATGACTATTTTTGGGTTTAATGCTAATGGTAGTAAATCCTTGGGTAAAGTGAAATTGAAGTGCCAGATCAGTGATCTAAAGACGGAAGTCACATGCTACGTGATAAATGTTGACACGTCTTACAATTTTTTACTCGGAAGGCTATGGATTCGCCTCAACCTCATTGTCCCTTCTACACTTCACTAGTGTATGAAGTATGTGGACAAAGATGGAAATATGAAAGCCCTGGTGGCAGAAAAGCAACCCTTTAAAGGGGTTGAAAACTATTTGTTGATGCACTGTTATATCAAGACACATTTGAAGCAGCTGAACAACCTGCCCTAGAAGAATCCGATAGCGGCAATGAGGCCGATACTGAATCAGGATCTGAAGATTCGGGATCCAATAATGAAAATTGGGAAGTTACACCCATTGTAATAAGCCTTGAAGGTCTTGATGTAAATGACACCGCTAATTCTGATAGCGAGTGAGTAATTAATAAAAGTATAAAGTTTGTTTATTCGTCTGGTATTGATTCTGAACCCTCAAGTACTAGTACTGACGCGGTCAGTGATCAACTAAACAAAATATACTCCTTAGTATCATTCCAAGCACTCATCCGATCATCATTTTGTATACAAAGTGATGATGATGGAGATGCGAATGAAGCGATCTTTGAAGTCTCTCCCAAATATAAAGGTTAAAAGCCTATATTATTTGGAAAATCAAACAATAATAAAAAAAAATTAGATTATGAGAAAGAAAAGGAAAATCTGAGTTCTTCCATTATGATAAGAACTCCTATAAAATGATGAAAAAGATGGATATAGCCTAACCGAAGGCAGAGGATTGAATTTTGAAAAAGAAAGAAGAGCTATGCTTCGACTTTTTATCCCAATAGAAAAAATGTCAAATTACTATGATAAGACTGGCAGAGCGTAGGGATATGTTACCACTCCCAAAAACCTTTCAGAAACAAATTCTGAAGAGTTTCGACAAACTCATTCATCTAAATCGTTATGCTGGGATTCATATGTAAGCATTGGAGCCATTTTTCCAGAAGTCTCCATCAATATGGGTTTCGCAGATCAAAAAGAAGATGATGAAGAATTGCCGCTAGTCAAGTATGATTTCTGGGCAAAGCACCTCAACATGTAGTGGGAAGTTCAGTTCGGTCAATGTGAACCTCCAACTAAAGATAAGATGATCCAAATAAATATGGGCGATGAAGTTAATCCCAAACCCATATTTATCAGTGAAAATTTATCGTTTGAAGAAAAAGAAGCAATGATTTCTCTCGTTCGAGAATACATTGAAGTTTTTACCTGGAATTATAAAGACATGCCAAGACTTGACCCGAAAGTGGCGATGCACAATTTGAACATCCGATCGGATGCAAAACCTGTCAAATAGCAACAACGAAGGTTCCGTCCCGAAATAATGGAAGCCATTGAGGTTGAAATCAAAAAATTAATTGAATCAGGCTTCATTCGCGAAGAACAACATCCAGATTAGGTCACGAATATAGTTTTTGTGACTAAGAAGAGTAGAAAAATTAGGGTCTGCATTGACTTCAGAGACTTGAATGAAGCATGTCCGAAGGATGAATTTCCTTTGTTGATCACAGACGTCATGATTGACAGCACTTGCGGTTATGAACGAATGTCTTTCATTGATAGATTTTCAGGAAAAAATCAAATTAAAATGTATCATGAAGATGAGAAACATACGTCTTTAAGAACGTCACTGGGGTGTATTGTTATACAGTTATACCCTTCGGTTTGAAGAATGTCGGCACCACATACCAACGCGCTATGGATTCGATTCCAAGAACATCTTCGGAAGACGGTGGAATGCTATGTAGATCACCTGGCGATCAAGAGAAAAAGCAAAGACGATTATCTTCATGATTTGAGAATGGTGTTCGACCTCATGCGAAAGCACCAACTTAAAATGAATCCAATTAAATCTTTTCTGGGAGTTTCCAGTAGAAAGTTTTTTGCTTTTGCAGTCACTTCCCGAGGAATTTATCTTGATCTAGATAAAATCAAAGCAATTCGAGATATGTTACCACCCAAAAATCTTAAAGAATTAAGAGGACTGCAGGGAAGGTTGACGTACATTTGTAGGTTCATATCAAACTTGTTCAGGAGATGTCAATCTTTTACACGACTAATGAAGAAAGGAGTATCGTTTGTCTTGGATGGCACATGTCAGAAAGCTTTTGAGCAGATTAAAGGATATCTCCCTAAGTTGCCTGTTCTTGTAGCTCCAGTAACCAATGTTCAAGAATGCGGTTTCAGTATGCGTGCGGTCCAGGACCGCATAACGCATAATCGGATTACGCGCCGATTATGCGGATTACGCGGAATTATGCGGAATATTAATATTTTAATATATATTAATATAATAATTATAAAAAATGGATATATTAATGCTATAAAACTCTAAAAAATTATAAAAATGGATATCATTGAAGTGATCAGTAATTCTGCAACAATTCTGCAGTAACTCAGTGACCAGCAAATTAACCCTAACCCTAATTTTTCAGCAAAATGCAACGCAATTCTGCAGCAATTTTGTAAAATTCTGCAACAATTCTGCAATTTTGCAGCAAGTTTGCACCAAAATTTCGCACCAATATTTGCATCAAAATTATCGCACCAAAGCCCTAGCCCTAAATTTTCCAAATATTTCCTTTCACTAAAGAATTCAAAATCCAAATTCAACTCAGTGTACTCAAAATAATCATAAAAAATATTCAACAACAAGAATAATACCCAAAAAAATAAACTTCAAAACACTAAAAAGATCCAAAATCCTAACTGGAAAAAAAATTTACCTGCTCAGCGCCACCGGAGAGCTCGCCTTAAGGACTGCAGCTGCCGGAGGAGATGTCGCCGGTGAGATCGGAGAGGGGAAAGGGCGAAAGGAGAGTTAGGGTTTTTTTTTTTTTTTTTGCTGGTTTGGAGACTCGACAGTTCGGGAGATCGGAGAGTTAGGGTTTTTTGGTTTTTTTCGCTGGTTTGGAGTGACGATCGGCCGGAGGAGATGTCGCCGGTGAGATCGGAGAGGGGAAAGGGCGAACGGATTTTCGCTGAAGAAGGGACTCGACAGCTCGGGAGATCGGAGAGTTAGGATTTTTTGGTTTTTTTTGCTGGTTTGGAGTCACGATCGCCGAAGTAGATGTCGTTGGTGATCGGAGAGGGGAAAGGGAGAACGGAGAGCTTGGGAGATCGGGAGACTAGAGTTAGGGTTTTTTTCGTTTTTGTAGGTGGTTTGGAGTCACGATCGCCGGAGGAGATGTCGCCGGTGATCGGAGAGGGGATAGGGTGAACGGAGGATAGGGTTTCGGGCGAACGGAGGAGAGGGGTTAGGGTTTTTTTTCGCTTTGGGAACTCGAGAATTTCTAATCAGGATCGGGATGTGGTACGGGTTCGACTGAAGAGGGGATTTTTATGTGTGGGTAGCGGGTACGGGTCGGGTTTCGAGCGAATTTAGAAATTCGAAACCCAATAAACCAAAAACCACATAATCGATTATGCGAAACGCATAATCCGCATAATCGATTATGCGGACGCATAATCGATTGTCCGCATAATGGACCGCTTTCTGGCTTTTCTGTGCGTTCTGAGGCCGAAAACGATTATGCGGACGCATATGCGCCCGCATAGGACGTTTTTTAGAACACTGCCAGTAACAGAAATACCTTTCCTGTTATACGTGAGAGCCATGGACCATTCTTTGGAAGCATTATTAGTCCAAAAGAATGAATTGGGACAAGACCAAGCTACTACTACTTGAGTTGAATGATGATTGGAGCTGAACATCGATATAACCTGGTGGAAAAAGAATGTCTAGTTTTAGTGTTTGCAATACAAAAAATGCGACATTATTTGGTAGGACAAATAATCCACGTTATATCGAGGGTTAATACATTAAGAGTATTAATGACCAAACCAAGGTTATTAAATTCAGGACTATCCAATTGGGCCATTTTGCTATCACAATACGATATGCATTTTATCCCACAAAAGTCAATTAAAGGTCAAGCCATGTTGATTTCTTAGCTGAGCATCTGATTTCAGCTTCTTCAAAGTTGTATGGAGACATTCTTGACGAAGTAATCGAAAGAGATACAACTCGAGAAGGTGATACTCCACAAGAAACTGCGGGAGCAAATACCACTACAGAAAAAGTTTGACAACTTTTCTTTGATGGCGCTTTCAGAATAGGAATTAAAGGAAAAGTGGTAGGAGTGGGGGTCGTATTTGTTTCCCTCATAATCATATTATCTCTAAAGCGTACTCTCTAACGGAGTCATGTTCCAATAACATCGCCGAATACAATGCCTTAATGATTGGCCTGAAAATAGCCAAATAACTGGGGGTGAAGTATTTAGAAGTATATGGAGATTCCCAACTAATCATCAATCAAGTCAAAGGAGAATATGAAGTCAAGAACGAAAATCTCCTACTTTATTATCAAGCAGTCAGGAAGATAGTTGATAGTTTCAATGGCTTTTATATGAGTCATGTGTTGCGCTATCAAAATAGTTATGCGGACTCACTGGCTTCATTAGTTGCCACTTTAGCGTTGCCTAAAGATGCTAACAAATGCATAACGGTGAGAAGTAAAGAATTATTCTGTCCAAAGAATGAACTCAAAATGAAAGCAAGAAATACATGAAGGACGCCCTTGAAAATGATTTTGAACCAAGAGATTGGTGATTTCCTTATATAGATTATGTTCTTTACGAAATATTGCCAGAAATCCCCAAAGAAGCGGCAGCAATTCGGAGAAATGCAATTTGATTCTATTATAATGTCAAGTTCAAACATTATATAGAAAATCCTATGAAGGAATTTTGCTTCGGCCTTTCTAATAAGGAAGCTTAGGAAGCACTGGAAGAAGCTCATAATGCCATCTATGGAGCACATCATTCAGGATCAAAACTCTGGAATAGACTCCGAAGAATGGGGTATTACTAGCCCAAGACGATGATAGATGTAGTTGCTTACGCTAGAAAATGCAGAGTTTGTCAGATACATCCAAATTTTATATATCAGGCACCAGAATATCTCCACTCAACGACTTCATCATGGCCATTTGAACAGTGGGAATGGACATTATTGGGTCAATTTCGCCACCATCAATAAGGAGTCACGGTTCATATTAGCTATAACTAACTACTTTTCAAAGTGGACTGAAGTCGTTCGCCTTTGTGAAGCTGCTTAAAAAGTTAGTTTCATACAACCAACGCGATTGGGACGAAAAGTTTGGAGAATATTTTTGGGCATACCGAACTACTGTCGGGAAACCTACAAATGCTACGCTTTTTTCTTTGGTGTGTGGATCCGAAGCAGTAATTCCTTTAGAGATCCAAATTCCGTTATTGTGAGTTGCATTAACAACCAAAATGACGTAAGAAGAAAAGCATTAGCAGAGATTTTTAGAATTGGAAGTTCTTGATGACAAGCGCCTTGAAGCTCAACAAAGCATTGAGTTTTATCAAGTGCGAATCTCTAAAACTTTTAATTAAAGGGTCAAGTAGAGAACTTTCAAGAAATATGATCTTGTCCTTTCAGTAAGAAGACCGATCATAACTAATCAAAAATCTAAAGAAAAGTTCCAACCAAAGTGGAAAAGACCTTTTGTCATTGACGCAGTTTATTCAAATGGTGCATACCAGTTGGTAAAACCTAACGGCGACAAAATAATGATGTCAATCAACGCCGACAAACCAAATTTCTTTCCACCAAATTTTGTCAAATTAAAAATTATCTCTGACAAACAAACCAAATTTTGTTAAATTAAAAATTACCTCTGACAAACAAAATTTCCATTTCCACTAAATTGTGCTAAGTTAAAAATTATTTCTGGCAAACTAAATTTGTTTCTATCAAATTTTGTTAAGTTAAAAATTATCTTTGGCAAACAAAATTTCCATTTCTGCCATATTTTGATAAGTTAAAAATTACCTCTGGTAAACAAAATTTCCATTTCCACCAAATTTTTGCTAAGTTAAAAATTACCTCTAGCAACTCCTAAAAGTTGTTATACTACAAGTCACTGAACAGTGAAAATTACAACTTATTTAGGAAAGATTAATTATATTTCTATTGTTAAAAAAAACTGTCCATGAATGACAACAAAATTTCCCACAATCAAAATATTTTCATTCATTATCATAAATTCATTACAAGTGTTCATTGACATCATACAGTAAATGAAATTGTTACAAACTACTGTGTCAAGAGAACCTTGGATGGCTTCATAAGTTTGGACAAAAGCTTGCTTCTATAATTCCTCCTTGCTCGCTGATGGTTAAGGTTTTTAATTCTGTGCGCTCAGCTATGTTAATATCAACGTCGCCACTGACTTGATTAGTTCAAAGCTGGGTATACCAAATGCATGTTTCCAATACACAATGTGTAGAACTGCTGAAATTGGGCACTGTGAAGGGCACTTTGAAGTTACAAAGCTGCCTACAACCATTTATTATCCTTATCTTATTTATGGAGGAGGATGAAAGGTGAGAAGATAACAATGCCATAGACCCGAAAATTTTTCTCATATAAAATACATGAGACTTTCTAGTTTTCCAAAGATATTGGAAAAAGTTGAGAATCAGACGGGTATAAGCATTGTTTTAGAAATTCTGGAGAGTAATACCCTGCATCAGATCCAAAGGTTTGTCAAAAGACATAAATGGAAAGAAATCTACGAAGGATTGATGGAATTTCGACAAGGAAAATTGGCATAGTTAAGCAAGATGATTACGGTCATGGGAATTTTTGCAATTGGATATTCCTTCTTTAACGAACCTGACAGCAAACCAGTCACAGATTTGCCAACATGTGCAAGAGGCATACTATCAGGAGGTCTTGTTAGCGCCAATAATGAAAATAACAAAGAAAGAAACTCGGGCAAATCCAAAACGCGAAGCACAAATCCGCGTCCACATTAATTACAACAAGTCACACGATACAAAAACTTGTTGACTTACCACAAATCATGGGTAGTTCTTGAATCATGGTTGGAGAAGAACTAGAGCCGCCAACGGTTTGATTACAAGATGAAAATTTTCTTGCCATTCTCAATCAGAAGAGCCTGAGAGCAAAGAAGAAGTTTGAAGAGTTTGGAGACGAAGAAAGCTCAAGAATTCGAAATGTTATTAGAATGAAGAAACTTGGCAGCTTATATAGAGAATTTGACAGCTGAGATCTTTGGTCTTAATGAATGAGATCTTCGACTAGGATCTTCAATACAAATTTTGTGAAGATTTTCATCATTAATCAGTGCATGGGACGCTTCGATTCCTGAATTAGGAAAAAATTTTCAGAGGATTCGACGGTCGAGATCTTTGCCCCAAATCTCATAAGGATCTTCCCATTAATGAGCACAAGGAACATTTTGATCTCTGCGCCAGAAATGGCAACGAAAGCGACGGAGCTCCAGATATGCCACATAAAGCACAAACCTGCGCTTTTAACGCAGAGTCGCATTTTGCAGACCTGCTTTTTTAACGTAGGGTTGCATTTCTCCTCTCAAATGCTGAACTCACGCTTTTTAATCATCAATGTATCCAAAGTATTTCAAAACACCTTCAAAGTTACAAGATTTTGAAAACTTTGGAGGAGGTTTTGATAGAGATAAGATTAGTTATTTAGTTGAATTTGATTAGGTTCTAATAGAAATTTGGTTAGATTTAAAAAGATTTATTATTATCTTGTTGTATTAGGATTTTCTATATATAAGGTTTGTAAAACCCTAATTTTATTAGAATGAGAGATGATGAATGAAATTGAGAGCATGTGATTTGTTTTTATCAAATCTTTCTCTCGAATGATTCGTGAGAAAGTGGGCGTGTGATTCGTTTGGGCATGAGATCCAAAACCCCCAATTTATCCCAAATCCTAAGTTCTTTCCCAATCCTCCACTACAAACCCTAATCCGCTTTCGTCCTGCATCAAATTGGTATCAGAGATAAACCTCAGGTTTAAGAGTTACAATCCACTTCTCCATCTTCTTTCTATTTTTAGTTTAGATTTGAGCCAAAAAAATCAAAAAAAAAAAATCTGTGGAAAAAAAAAAAGAAGGATTAAAAAAAAAAAATCAGATCAAAAGAAAATCTGGAAAAAAAAACAGTGAAAAAAATTGGAAGAAAAAGAGTGAAAAAAACAGAGAGAAGAAAAGAGAGCAAGCAAAAAGGAAAAAAAATAATCTCCTCATCTCCCTCCCCATCAGCAACGCAGGACTTCCTCCATCGACATCAAACCGAGGTCCCCATTTAAAAAAAAAAAAAAAAAATTCATATTTCCTTCTTTACCCCAAGCCTCTGTCACTACTACTCTGTCCCTGTTTTTCTCCTTATCTTCCTATTTATTATTTAAAAAAAAAATCAAATTCCTCTCTTTTCCACAGCAGCACCATGCCATAATTCCTCCTAATCTCAACCACAATTAGAAGTCCAACCTCCCTTCTCAAAACTTATGCTCCTGCTCCTTCCCCATCAACAACAACAAAAAACCCCATCACCACCCACCAATTCTGCCTCCCTTTTGAGAAAAGTGCCCACCTCATCAACCTCCGGTTTGCTGCTCCTCTGACATCATCCTTCGACACCCGTCGCAGATCCAAGTCATCGACTCCTCCAGAAGAAGATTGAGCCTATCACCACCCTCTTCTTCCTCATCCAATGACGACAGCCTGAAGTTCAGACTTCATTGTCAAGGAAGTCCGAGTTTAGGTCAGATCCAAACGAGCAGATCCGACCCAGAAATTGATTTTGGTTCAGAGCCATCGAGCCAAATTTGACCCGAAAATAAATTCCAACCCAAATAGAAATTTGGTTTCTAATAGCAGACCCGACCTACTTGCAGTTCAATAGACCCGTTAAGGGTTCTTTCGGTATTTTTGAGACCGTTTTCAGTCTGATTTCAAACAAGTGGAATGTGATATATACGATGCAGTTTCATATTTTCACGGTTATGACCTTAATGGTTATGAAAATTGGGAGAATTATCTGGAACATTTTTTTCGTTATTTTCCTTTGACATCAGAGCAGAAATATAACTATGCTAAATTGAAGTTTGTTGGAGAAATTTATGATTGGTACCTCAATAAGTATAAATCTTGTCCAATTCGGAATCGTTTATAGCTTTTTCTTCGTGCACGGTATGCTCCGCATCTAATCTTTAAACAGTGCTCTAAATGTGAAGGATACGGACATTTAGTCAGTGTCCTTTCATCAAATATTCGGCATGTGAAAAATTTTGGCATCGTGAATATCAGTGCCCTTCGAATAGTCCAGATATCAATACAACAGCTTTCGAGAATTTAGGTGATGATGTTATAGTTGAGACCGAAACCATCATAAAATCGGTCACAGGTTCAGAAATTGTTGATCTGGTTTTTTTGCCAGAGCCAACTACAGAAATATTTAATAGCCATGTTCATGAGGATCGTGTTTTCATTGACTCTCCAGTTCACATTTCAAATTCTTTATTTTCTACAGAAGCGACAGATTTTGACTTCTCTCCAGACCTTCCACAATTATTATTTGTCGGCACTATTGGAATGTAAGGCAGCATATATTTGGTGACAGATTTGTTCGACTTTCTTATAATTAGTTCGGTGGAAAGGTTTGTCAGATCTAAAAAAAAATGACCAATTTCAATAGACCGTGCTTGACTTTTTTCTTACTATCATTCACCATGTGGTGAATATTTCCAAGTGCGGAAGAATTGATAGAGATGAGACTAGTTATTTAGTTGGATTTGATTAGATTGGATTAGATATTTGGTTAGATTTAAAAAGATTTGTTATTATCTTGTTGCATTAAAATTTTCTATATATATGGTTTGTCAAACCCTAATTTTATTAGAGCGAGAGATGATGAATGAATTGAAAGCATGTGATTTGTTTTTATCAAATCCTTTTCTCGACTGATTCGTGAGAAAGTGGGCGTGTGATTCGCCTGGGCATGAGGTTCAAAACCCTCAATTTATCCCAAACCCTAAGGTTTTCTCCAATCCTCCACCACAAACCCTAATCTGCTTCAGTCCTGCGTCAAGTTTTGTTGGCGAAATTTTTGAGAAAGAAAGAAAAAAAAGAACTTATAATTATAGCCGAAAAATTGGCTGACACGTGGATTAAAGAGAGATCCGCATTTCAGAAGCCAAGAAAGGCTAAAACGCAACTCTCACCGAGTCAACCCTCACTGAGTCGCGTTTTATCTCTCAAAACAGCCAAAACGCAGATCTTCAGCCAGAAAGATCCGCGAATTAGGCTAACAAAGGTGGGTCCTACAGGATCGCGTTTTAAAAAAATGATCCGCGCTGACCCTTAAAATGGTATTAAAATGCGGATCCAATCTGCGACTCAAGTGCGAGATTGTTGTATGGCCCACGAAAGCACATAAAAACCAAAGAAAACCCCTTCTCAACGAAAGGGCGGGCCCAGTTAAAAAACTAAAACGCGGATCATCAATTAAAGAAAGATCCACAATTTCAGTTAACTTCTTACCTCATAACAAGAGCTAAACATAATTAACGCGAATTCCAAAGGGTTGCGTTTTTATTCAAAACTCTTAAAGGATAAAATTTATCCTTATTTACACCCTAAACGCGGGTCTCATTAAGCAAGACATGTTGCTGAGAGTTCAAACGTGAATCATCTACTATAGAGAGATCCACGGCTGATTTCTTCTGAGCTCATAATTAGAGCTAGTACAACCAATATACAAACCCCAGAGAGTCGTAATTCTGCTTTAAAGCCCTGAGGAGTGAAAATCATCTCTAATGACAAACGCGGGTTTGAGCATGCCAAGCGAGCCACCAGAAGCCAAAACGCAGATGATCCGCGTTTCAGTTACAAATCCAGAGGATTAGACGTCGGGTACAAATCCTGGAGATTTAATACAAATCAACGGGTTAAAAGACGTCGGTTACAAATCCTGGAGATTTAACACAAATCTAACATGTTAAAAGACAAAGAATTAATTCTCAATCAAGGAAGTCATTAATTGGACCGTTACACCAATTCAAAGGTCTCCCAAAGCTCTATAAATAGTCGTCAGCTGGCTGAGAAAGGGGTACACACACAGAGACGATGGGATTATCTCCATTTGAGCACTTATGCTAAAATATAAAGCCCTTGCATCCAAGAGTTTTACGAAAATTGTCAACTGAAAAACTTGTTCGGAGTGTCGTAACGGAGAGCAGGATTGTCCTCCACGGCTACTACAGAACCCAGTATTAAACAAAGAGGGAACTAGATTTTCCTCATGTTCTGTAAATGAGAAACCGTTCCAATTGTAATCTCTTTTATTGAAAAGTTGTCAATAAAAAGTTTTTTCAATTTCATGGAAAAAAAGGTCTAAAGTTGTCTAAAGTTCACATTTAGTTCTATTACAATGACTTATTCTTCTTCTTCGTTTAGGGGAATTTTAGTTCTATTTCCAATGACTTCTTAGCAACTGATTATAATAAGTTCCATTTTTGGACTAGTCATGAGGGACTATATCTGGAAGAGAAAGATCAAATCAGGGTAGTTGCTGAGATTAAATACAATGATATTTTCCAAGAACGAGGAGATACACATTTGTCAATATGATCATGGTCTAAGTTCACATTTAGTTCTATTAGAATGACTTATTCTTCTTCTTTGTTTAGGGGAATTTTAGTTCTATTTCCAATGACTTCTCAGCAACTGATTATAATAAGTTCCATTTTTGGACTAGTCATGAGGGACTATGTTTGGAAGAGAAAGATCAAATCAGGGTAGTTGCTGAGATTAAATACAACGATATTTTCCAAGAATGAGGAGATACACATTTGACAATATGATCATGGTCTAAGTTCACATTTAGTTCTATTACAATGACTTCATCTTCTTCGTTTAGGGGAATTTTAGTTCTATTTCCAATGACTTTATAATAAGTTCCATTTTTGGACTAATCACGAGGGGTTATATCCGGAAGAGAAAGATCAAATCAGGGTAGTGGCTGAGATTAAATACAACGATATTTTCCAAGAACGAGGAGAAATGCATTTGATAATATGATCATGGTCTAAAGTTCACATTTAGTTCTATTACAATGACTTCTTCTTCATTTAGGGGACGATAGCGAAACGCAGAAATTTTAAACACAAACATAACTGATGACCAAAGTAGGACTTACATTCGACTATTCCATTTGACAGCTAGATATGAATCTTATGTTGACATTTTGAGGTAGTTAGTATTTTAGGCATTCTCCAAGGATGTGCAGTGATCTATTACGCTATTGGCAGACCGTCTCATCAGTTTCTTCAACTGGTCAACTTTGAAAACATGCTTTTTAAAATCTATGTCATTCTGTAGCATCTAAATTCCGTATTTGAAAACAAGCTGACATGTTGATGGGGAGAAACGTCGGGCTCCTCCGAAAGCATAATGGGTTTCATATACAAAACCGAGAACCAATATAACCCAAAACCTTAAACTGATAGGAAGAGACTCCAACTTTGTATTTAAACACAAACTTTTCTTATTCTATCCGATGTAGGGCTATACTCACATATGAACACCTAACAATCGTCTCTCGTTGTGAGTATACCACAATCATTTACGAAAGTCATAGGCCCCTCCTAGGCATCCACCATCCACAAATAATCTCAACTTTAACCATCTACGTGGTGCACCGCGGGAAACTAAACCTAAAGTTACATCTGATCATTTCGGGCTTCACACTGACTTTACTTCTCGTTGGACCACAACCTGAACTCTGATACCAGTTGTTGGGGAGAAACATCGGGCCCCTAGAAGCATGATAGATTTCAAATACAAAGCTGAGAACCAATCTAATTCAAAATTTTAAGCTGATCGATAGAGACTCCAATTTTGTATTTAAATTCATGAATTTTTCTTGTTCTATCCGATGTAAGACTATATGTGGAACTCTAAACAATACATAGGTAGAAACCCAAGCATAAAAACATATATCAATGTTGAAAATAACGCGTTGTGAAACCTGTTATATTACATTACGTAACCTAACAGAACCCCAACGCTACGTAACAACTAGAAATAAGTCAGTGCACCGTAACAATACGTTTTTTATGTTATTTTACGTTATATTACGTAACGTTACGTTAAATTACGTTCTGTTACGTTATTTATAATTATTTTTTTTAGTAATTTCTATATTGTTGATTATTATTTTGATTACTAACGAATTGTTGTAATTTTTTTACTTGATTAGTTATTAGCTTGTTTGATTACTTGTGAAATTGCTAATTTGTTAATTTGCGATTATTTTCTTATTCGCTTATTGTAATTCCTCTCCGGTTGTTAAAATATCTTACTTGTTGATTCTATTGAATTTTTAATTGAACTGAAATTAACAATTATTAATAAGATAAAACATTACAAGATATAAATTACAACAATGATAATAACTGAAATTGAATAAAAAATTAGAATCTTGTTTTCTTGTTTCAATGATGAGTAGAATTACGGTTGTAGATCTAATATAATTTATGAAGATAAATATAAAATTATTATAGAACTTAATATAAAATTAGAATAAATTATGTATTACAAAATGGTTTTATATTTTTTTTTCTTAGATATTTAAAATTTATTTTTCAATTTATAAAAAATATTTTATATAGTTTTATATTTATTTTTATTAAATAAATAGGAAATTGCATAACTTACGTTATGCGTTACGCTATATGCGACATAATCTAACAGAAGCAAAACGTAACAAAGCAAAACGTTATGTTACCGTTATCGCTATTTTAAACATTGACATATATATTGTTATGGTTACGTACAGTTTTGGAATTTATAGCCTGAAAGATTTTAATGTGAAGTAAATGACTCTTTTTGGGATCTACATAACGCGGTTTCCTGAGCTCAGAGCACTAAGCAGAAAAATTCTCGTACAGGGACAACTATATGGTCACTGTTTTAGTGATCCAACTATGATAATGGCCTAAAGTTGGATTATATAACAGGTTCACTGGCGTTTCACTTGTAATGAAGTCTGGCTAAGCTTGAGATGTTGTAGCCACTGTAACCAGACAACAACGGATGGTGTCTCGATGCACAACCCATTGTCTTCTGGAGAACTATCTTATTGATTATAAAATAGTCGGTCCATCTCTGGCAAGGGCCCATGGCAAAAGCCCAATAAGATTGGCAGGTCCAGCTCAAAAGAAGTCTAGCTTATCTTTCAACATAAATACTCATTTCTCTATAAGAAAAAAAGCCTATTTTTTCTTTCCCAGAAGAGCCGGTAGCTTGTAATCTCGAAGGATAATAGAGGGATCCTCCAATAAAATTGACGTTAAATGACCAACTTTGCATCAAGGGCATTACGTTTCCTATCTATTTGTTACTTTTTATTATTTAATATTCTCTTGTAGATTCACAAAGTCGGAAGCAACGTCTCAAAATCTGACGTAACTCAAGATTTGTCTCTAGCCCGCTTACCTGTTCAAACTCAGCTGGACAATTTTGGCGCGAACACATCCAAAAGGAATGTCGTCCTGCCAATTGAAAGAGAGATGGCACCAGTCAAAGCTTGTGAGCTGAGATTCCAAGGTTTTGGGATGATCCTCGAGAGTGTTGCTTGCAATCACATGTGATTCCCGTCCATCAGCATAGGTGGAGTGTATGTTCTGTGAGCTGAGAACTCTGGAAGGCTCTGCAGTTATCCCTTACGACAGTGTATCATTAGTAATAAGTTGGGGTAGCAAATATAAATTGTAAGGTAAATAAAACAACTAATACTTGTATTTCTCTGTTGAGCAAGTTGCCATGAACAAGAACGAGAGGATCAAAGAAAATTTGAACTTGTGATGTGA
The DNA here is from genome assembly GCA_036321105.1 of Dracaena cambodiana. NCBI lineage: Eukaryota > Viridiplantae > Streptophyta > Magnoliopsida > Asparagales > Asparagaceae > Dracaena > Dracaena cambodiana. Next base: position 42,053,048 of record JAYEPQ010000013.1, read on the forward strand.
GTTTTTGCTATATGGTCAGCAGTTGAAATCAAAAGGAGATGGGAGCTGAAGGTATTTACGATGGCTCCAATTTGCTCTATAATTTCTTCTATATTGTTGGAAACTAACCAACTGTTTATATTGATTTCTCTTCATGAGCCAGTGGCTATCTATATCGATTTTATATCATTGAAGTTTTCTAACAAAAGAAATGGTCTTCATCATTAGAGAAATAGTTATGGCCGATGAATAGCTCATCTCCATAATGAAATTTAATTGTATTTCTGGAGTAATTTTTATAGAGCAGGCACAGCTTTCACTCAACTGTATATGATTATGATCCACTTCAGTAGCTGTTTTAGTCATAGGAGACTATATCTGAATGCGGAAGGAGAGACAAAAACATAAGTAGGTCAAATTCAATTCGGATTCATGTAGGATCTCAATCCAAATCAGGTCAAATTCAATTCGGATTCATGTAGGATCTCAATCCAAATCTGGTACGAAAGCGTTTTACCCGAATCCAAATCCAATACTATAAGAGATTCAAATATGATCCAGTTAAAATAAAATTTAAAAAAAAAAAGATTTCGGTTTGGTTTCTGTACAAGCAATTTTTATATATTGAAGACCGACCCGGATCGAAATTGGATCCGAAATTTCTAATCCGTATCCGACAAAAGCAATTGGGTTATTGGATTTTCAAATACCATTTGGATTTTCAAATACCATACATCCTGGAGTTTCCAAAGTAGCACACTATTTTTTCCAGTGAGCCCACTTAATAACTGTCAGGACTCAAAGTCCGAACAAAAAATATAATAAACAGTGAGCTCACTAGGAAAATTGCTGTGCTCCTTAGAAACTTCCCATACATCCCTGCTTAAAATGCCACAGTACTTACTGTTGATACAAAGGTGCAGTAAAATGTTAAATAGGTTTATTTTAGGGAATCAAATGCCTCTGATCGGTAGTTTCTAAAGGAGCACACCAATTTTCCTAGTGAGCCCACTCCTCAGTGTTTTTTTTTTTTGGTCCGAGCTCAAAGCTTAAAGTGGGCTCACCAGGAAAAATGGTGTGCTCCTTTGGGAACTTCCTCTCTGATCTAACTCATCATTCATTCCATTCTCCAAGGCCTTTTAAGTCGTGTTGGCCCACTTTTAATTATATTGTGCTATCCCCTCTCAACTTGGGCCGGGCCATTGTATTCCATTCTACCTATTGCCATTGCATTTACGCTTATTATCTGCTAAAAGTAATAAAGCCATTCAAACCTAGTATCAAATGTAAGAATTGATACGGCCAATTATCAGAAATCTACAACATCAAGCATATCATTTCCACAGTATCGCACCGTGAATGTTATCACATTGACATTTTCTATACCAATATTATAAGATCATCATCATGTAGAATAAATAGTTTCCAGCAATATCATTATCGGCTCATATTTTAAAACCTTGAAAATAAATATCTTTGATTACTAAACTTGATATTTTTAAAATTTTAAAATTAGTTATCTAGACACAGTCTCCATCCCAGTGGGCCGGGCTGAGTTAATATAGCGATAAGTTCCAACGTCCCCAGAGTGGGATCGTACGGATCCGGATCCGGATCCAACTCATCGCCACCTCAGTGCCTAACCCAGCCAGTGACCCTCACGTGCCCAGCATATGACCAACCAGACACGCGTCATGTTTTCAACTCAGTTGCACAACCGGACAGCATAATTCCTATTGGGGTTGCTATCAAATACTCTCTCGTGTAACCAGTGCATTGGATAACGAATCTATTGCACGTAGTGGGGCGTGCCGTGCCGTGCCGCCGGCAGGGCACGTTTGCGGGGCTTAGGCCCGGGCTCGGCCCGCAGGCACGGCACGCCGGACCCGTGCCGAGCCCGTGCCAGTCCATGTTAATTAAAAAATAGAAAAAAAATTTGTTAATTAAAAAACAGAAAAAAAAATTAAATAGGGTACTTAGCTTCATTTAACTAGATTTAACAAAAAATAATAACAATAAAAAAATATTGTGTTATATTTAATCTCATTACATTCATATAATTGCTCTATAAATCTCTTTAGAAATTATACAAAATCCGAACAGAGGGGAGAGGACTCTAACCGTCACCCTCAACTTATTCTTAATATCTTTTCTAAAATATTTATGAGTTAAAAATTACAAAAAAAAAGTTTAAAATACATGAAAATCCTTACAAATTTAAATACTTTTAATCATACTTTATTTTCTTCTGGTAAATCTAAGGTCTCTAGTACAACTTCCTTAGTCAAGTCTTATTCCCTATCTTCTGCGTCGTACCAATCCTTCAAGCAGACACACATCTCCAATGTGTCCGACGTCATTGAGGTTCTCAACTCCGTGAGCACTCTACCACCTGCGCTAAAAGCAGACTCCGATACTACAGTAGACACCGGAGGAGTTAGTAGATCACGGGCCATGTTGGAAAGCACGGGATATGTTTTTTCTTGTGATTTCCACCATGCCAAAATATCAAAAGATTCATAATTTTCAGGGGATGCGTTATTTTCATAGTTAGCTCTCTCTAAATAATAATGTAATCATTAAAATATGTACTAGTTTGTCTTGCCTTTTTTCGGTGAAATACAAATGATATTATTGGATTACGAATTTTTCTAGTAGATGGTTCCTTTGTAGTTTGTACTGGCACACCATACATATCTTTATATGTTTTATACATAATATCTAAATATGTTTTAATATCATTAACTAAATCACTCACATTATTTTCATAAGACATACTTGTATAAAATAAATCTATTAATATTTGAAGTCCATCAAACTTGCAACGGGGATCCACAACAGTTGCAAAATATAATAAGTAAGGAAAATCTTTAAAAATTTATTAAATTTAATTTTCATAGGTTGAACAATAATTTCAAGTATATGGTGATTTCTACATTCATTAAAAACCGAACTAATTTCGGTTAGATAATATAATGTAATGTGTGTAGTTGGGTAATAAGTTCCTGACAGTGCTCTAGTTGCATTTTCAAATTTGCCTAAAAACTTAGAAATGCAATTCAACTAGTGTCATTTATTATTATCTAAACTGTACATTGGTGACTCCATTTCATTAAAAGTATTTATTATATTTTTATACTGAATAGTTATATTTAACATTTTATATGTAGAATTCCATCTTGTTCTAACATTTATAGATACAATTCTAGGTGATATTTTCAGATTTTTACATATTTGTTTAAATGCTTGTTTTCTTGGCCTACTATCTTTAATAAAAAGTAATGTATACTTAAGTTTCATTAGTGAATCATTTACTATTTTTAATCCATCTTGAATGTATAAGTTTAGTATGTGGCAAATACACCTAATGTGGAATAATTTTCCATCTAAAATTGGTTTTGTAATATTTTTAAGAATTCTAATTGCGGCCGTATTTTCAGAAGTATTATCCAAAGAAATGGTAAATAATTTTTTCTTTATTCCAAAAGCTGAAAAAACACTTAGAATGGATTGTGATAAATTATATGTATTGTGAGGAAATTCAAATACCCTAAACCCTATTATTCTTTTTTGTATGCACCAATCTTGATTTATATAGTATGCCGTTACGCATAAATAATTAGTCATATTTTTGCTTCCCAACAATCTGCAGTTATAACAACTCTAAAAAGTAAAGAAATAAAAATAGCTATTAAAGTGTTTCTCTGCTCTTTATATAGTTTGAACATGTCGGATATACATGTTGAACGTGGGACTTTTTTTATATTCGTCAGTAAATGTTGATTTATAAAATCTTTCAAATTTGCGATTTTCTGAAAAAGTAAATGGTTGTTCGTCATGTATTATAAATCTTGCTAAATTTTCTCTTGTTTTAATTGGATCATATTTACGTATACCTAACAATCCACCAAATGTGCTTATTGGTGTTTGATGTGGTGCATTTGGTGGGTGAGTTTTTTCTAGGTGTCTTTTAAGATGACCCGTTCTGCTACCTAAAGGAAACGAATAAATTTTTTGACAATATTTACACTTAGCTTTCCTAACACTATTTTCTATTATTTTTTCAAAATATTTCTATCTGTCCGATCTAGTAGCCCTAGTAGATGTGGTAGTTTGTATTTCGGGTATGGTTGTATTAGTTGGTTCTTCCACAGATACAGAAAATGGTACTTGGGGATATTGTTCTAAGGGTTGACATAGATTTTGATATTCTTCATCAGTTAAAAAAGGAGAAAAAGAACCCGTGGCTTGAGAGCAAGAAGCGCCAGACGAGTATGGATCCAACAAATTAAAATTCTCAATAAAACCGAACAAAAAACTTCAAATTATAAATACCTGTTAACTGGTGAACTATTTGAGAGAGTGTGTGAAATATCTAACTAGAGAGATGAAGCTGGAAGCCAAAAAAGCAAAGAAAACCTTGCTTCAATGAGAAAACTTGCTTTGATCTTATTTGGGAGACTTACTTACTTGAGACTTCTTGAATACTTGATTGAAACTTGCTACTTGCTTGAGACTTCTTGAGAATTAAAGATTTTAGAAGATTTTTTAGAATGAATTTGGTTGTATAAGAATGATGAATGGTAATAGAGAAAATAATGAGGTATTTATAGAGAAAGTAAGGTTTTAATTTGCAAAAAAAAATTACAAAAACCCCCCAACGGCTATTTTGACCGTTGGGGGGAAAATCTGCAATTTAAAATTGCAAGAAACCCCCAACGGCTATGACTCTTTGCAAAAAAAATTTGCAAAAACCCTTCCAAATTAAGCCCAACGGCTATTTTAAAAAAAATAAAAAATAAAAAAATAAAACCCGTGCGGGGCAGTGCCTGGCACGTGCCAGGCACGGCCCGGCATGGGCGGGACGCGCTGTGCCACCGGCACGGCCGGCCTCGGCTCGCGAGCCGAGCCGAGTGCCGGGTCGGGCGTGCCCAACGAGCCGCCCGGCCCAGCAACCAGGCCTAGCACCATGCCCGCCCGGCCCAGCAACCAGGCCTAGCACCGTAGCATGTTGTTCATATGGATTTAGAAAAATTGCAATGGACCTAATATGATCTATTATTTCTGTAATATTCCAAACTACAAGCTATATATATATATATATATATATATATATATATATATATATATATATATATATATATATATATATATATATATATATATATATATATATATATATATATATATATATATATATATATATCTTTTGAGTCTAATCATACCAAATAAGTACACCGAAATTAATTTTAAACACCAAAATTACTTTCGTTGGACTTAACTTTAAATCCATAACATTCGATTTTTGCGATTAGTTTTTTAATATTTAGAATTTTAAAAAAATTTCTTTTCTAATCCAAAAATACTTTCAAAATTACTAATTTAATAATATTAAAATTATCTTTCTAATTACTTCGAAATTTTGATTTATTTATTCCGGATATCGAAATGACAAACGGATAATTTTGTAGCGTTCATCTCATTGAGTACTACGTCTTACATAAATTTAGTAGTATTTAGAAAGTATTTACAAGAGCCGTAAATAATAACATATTAAATAAATTGGAAATTACTTTACGTCTTACATAAATTTAGTAGTATTTAAAAAGTATTTACAAGAGCAGTAAATAATAACATATTAAATAAATTGGAAATTACTTTATACATACCGTTATTATAACAAATTTCTAAGGGCACCTTTCACTTTTACTTCGGTGATGTGGTGTCTTCACCAGCGTTGTGTCACGCCGGTGGGGTGTTTAACAAGATGAGGTGGGTGAGTTTAGGAAATAAGGAGCAAAACAAAAAATAATAATAAATAAATAAATAAACAAACAAACTTCACTACCTTGTTGCTTTCTTCTTCTCTGTACCTCGGCCATAACCAGGTAGTATAGAAAAAAAAGAGAGAGAGAAAAGAGAGAAAAAAAAATCGAACTGTAAGATTCAAGATCAAGCCAAGGAGTGGAAGAAGGATTAGCTTTAACAAGTAAATGGTAAGCAGGAAGGGAAGTTTTCGAAAGCAAATAACACTACTATTTTCGTTCGTTTTTTTATTTAATTTATATTTATGTACGATGATTTATTTTATAAAAATATTTGGTTTACATTTTAAATTAATTGATATTGAAAATATATTTGTGTATCAAAATTATTTTGTGAATATACCAAGTTTACATTTTGAATCATTGATTGATATTGAAAACTGAACCAGATTAGTACATCAATTTTGATATATATAAATATTGTGATATTTACTTATTTTTTATTTAAAAAGAAAAAGGTTTAGGTATGCAAAAAATAAAATAATATGGTTTGCATGAGCAAAAATAACATGCAAAAATAATAATAATAAAAATAATAATAATAATAATAAGTCATGCAAAAAATAGCAGAACATATATTCAAGCCACAGTTTGTATGGACATATGTGGCCCATACCCTAGCAATTTAGGATTTGAATACTGAATGGACCACTTACAATGGCCCACTTATAATCTCCGTATTAATATGACTTGAATGGGTTAAAACACATTAAATCCGTTTTATGGGCCATACTAACTGACATCAGTAATTTTGGGCTGTATGCTATGGCCCATTCGGAGAATACTTGGGCTAATGATATGGGTTGAATGGGTTTCGTATTAGGGTATACTTGTATCATATTTGGGCTGATATGGCCCATATATAATACTTGAGTCATATCATTTCATACAAATTATATAATTTGTATGGACTTTATAAATTGTGACATTCTATTTTATTAACACAAATACACACATGAGCATTCATTAATATTATAAATGGTGATATTTGTATTCATGAACAAAATTTTGACATACTAGATACACGATAATATGATCATTCATTGGAGCATGATAACAAGTTTATTATATCTTGTTTACGTGGAAATAAAGAATCCTCATGATACGTGTGTACATGATCTTTAATTTTGATTCCTAAATTCTTGTTTCTCGTGATAAGAACATGTACACAGTTTGAGTTAACAAGCCACGTGTTTCTATTAATTCATGTATATCGTGTATTGTTGACATGGGAATCAAGAAACTACATGATGGATAAGAACTGTATTGTATAAGAAACTTGTTGACTAATTTCTTGATTGAGGCCGAGATTCTTTTAATGCAGCAGTATGTGTGATTACTGGATTACCAATTGATAATTGATACTCAGAATTGTATGTCCGTTACTGTAATACAGTACAGAAATTGAATTGTTATGCCTAGCAGCATATCACAATTCAATGCCATGAGTATTGAAGTCGGATCCCGGGTATGCACGAGCACTTATACAATATGAAAACTGCACGTCATTTTATCCATCATTTGGTTTCAAATGCTAATAAGATCTTAACCTAGACTTGTCTTTTTAAAAAAAAAAAGGATATTTACCTGCCATTTGCAAATGACATGCAAAGTCTTACTTGTTATATTTTTCATTATTCACGTGACACGTTTAACACTATCACTATTTTTTATTTGTTTATTAAAAGATATCCCCAATTAAAGCATTTTATTCATTTGTATACTTTTATCCTTAATACTATAATAGTACACATATCTTTTCATTGTGATACATACTAGGTTTAATCCACTAGATTACAGATAAAATGCAGACACAGATATCCAGTTCAGAGACAGATAATGGGGTAGATGGGTCCTGTGTCAGAAGTGTGGCCAGGTTGAACATACCCTTAGTCAGTATGATATATGTGTCATTGTCCAGTCCGATATGCCTCAAGAGGTAGAGCCCGACAAGGCCGATCTAATCATACGAAGAATAGTGGAGACTATTCGCAGCAGACACCTTGTTTGCTTCATCCCACCTTTACCCTGGACGTTAGTCCTTGGTAACTTCAGGCGTTATGTTATCACTAGGCCTAGACCGGGTTCACATCAGTATCAATCCAGGAAGCCACCTATCATCCACGTCTATCGCCGACGACATTGGTAGATTTGACACCAGAATCAGGTTCTTCTTTGCTTACTACAATTTCCTATGTTTATTACGTATACCTATACCCTATCCACCAGACTATTTTGTTTTCTTAGTAAGCCGTTATCGTAAATGATAGATTACATCTTTTGTCTGTACACTGGTTCTCTATTTTGTATTCATATTCAGAATAGTATGTCATTTTATATAACCAACTCTTATATAAACTGAAATTTTTCAGTTTCAAACAAGTTATTTATCAATTTGATTGTACCAATAGTTACAATTATTTTAAGATCATATGTGATTGCTGGTAATATAGTGCAAATTTTAAATAGAATACTTTCTTTGAAAAGCAACTAAAAAAGGAGGCGTTACGGTGCTGTGTTCCTATTGTTCATTAACTGTTTTGTTGAACCTTCTCAATTAAGGTTTTTTAAATTTTTTTCCCTCTCCCGTAACATTGCCTTTCTCATGCTGTGACTTTTGATCTCCAAACCCATTTTCTCCTCTTCGCCTTCTCTGAGTGCTCTCTCTCTCTCTCTCTCGTCCTTTTCCTCTCAACCCCCAAATCCCCCTCAAACCCATAACCCTAACTTTATCCCCCTCAAACTACGGATCCTCGTCGCTTGTCTCCCCCTAACTCCCAAATCAACGCCAATCTCCAAGACCATAAACCTAATTCCTCTCCAAATTGGATCCTTTTCTGATTTCCGGTCGGATTTCTTGATTGATTCGTAGGTGCAGAGACAAGCGCTGGCTACGTGCGCTCGACTTTCGACGCCTCGCCGTCCCCACTGGAGGTGGCCGTAATCGTCCAACTCTCAGCGAAAACTTGTACCTTTGCTTATTCTTAGGTATGTCTTTATGCTTTAATTTGATGATTTGTGGAGTAAAAATTGGATCTTTGCTGTCGTCGGAAGGGCCAGTTAACGATTTCGATTCCCATCCCTAATGCTCATCAAGTTGGGTTCAAAATTCCCTTTCCTTTACTTGTTCAAAACAAAAAAGCATCCACTCAAGAGAAAAGAGAGGTTGAAGAATTAGAGTCTTAAAGAAATGAAGTACAACAGCAGCAACCAGCAGGTTATAAAACTTGAGCAAAATCCAAATAACATCATCATCTAGTATGGATAACTTAGAGAAAATGGTCTGTCAACACAAGATGTGTCCATACTTCTAGTTCTAAACGAGAAGCATATACAAGGGGCCTAATAATTCCATGGGGAAATAGGTTCGGCAATTGTAAGATTCATGATGGACATATTGGACCGTCTAAACCCACGCCATTGCTGTAATTAGACTGCATGGAAGAACAATGAGTAACTAAAATATGGACCATGGCTCCAAAGATAAGGCTAAAATCAAACTTACGGGACAGCGGGTACTACATAGACCTTGTTTGGCTCGTGGGATTAGAAACACATGATAGTATTACTAGTTCCAGGATAGTTAATCCTAAGGGTAATAATCCTTTTTATGGTCTCTAGTCTTGTTTTTGTTTGATAGGATAATTATTATTTACCACTTCAAATTAGGGATAAAATAAAATTAAGATTGTTTTGATTGATACAGTTGTGTTTAGAAGCAAATAATATGCACAAAAATATCCAAGTTATCTGCTGCTGCCACGAGCGACAGCCCTACTATTGCCCCACTGTCTTTATCATTACGAGTTGAAGAAGTAAACAAAATGTAAGATTTTACCAATTAGATGCTTCTTATAACATTAAATGTTAATTTTCAATCTCAAACTCAAAATTAGACAGCATTTAACAAACAAAATTTTATAATATACCCGTAAGAGATCATAGAAAGAAAATGAAAGGAGAAACTCTAGATATCTTCTCCCGTTAGTGAGTTTGAGAAGCAAAGTTTTTTTTTTTAAAGCATAAACGGTGGGTAATCCTCCGCGTTCCATTAATTAGGTGATAATGAAACAAACTATAGTAGATTACATATATAGTACCTCACACACGTGAGTGGAGGATAAATAAAATAAAATTTACATCAATGCCTAAGAAGAGCAATTGCAACAATTATATGGAACATGGAAGTATCGTATCTCCTAACACTATAATGCCCTGTTACTTGTCATGTAGTTTTTTACCCTGAATACGCTTTAGACTAAGTTTGAGAAGCAAAGTTGCATCTCTCCCCAACAGCACCAACTCCAACGAATGCATCATCCCTTATGGAGTGCAGCTCTTTTGCAACTGATCTTGTGTTCATTCTTTCTTTTGGCAGTTCATTTGAGCAGGAAAGGCCAACCCTTAAAATGGATGCTATGCATTCTTGAATTCCGATTCTTGAATCTAAAACAGTTCCATCCTTTTGCTTGAAGCCACCATCTTCTTGTTGTAACAGCAGTAATGGATCTATGATCTCCATTATTCTATCAGGAAACGCCATCTTGACAAATTTGTGAAGGCTATGGCCATCATTGAAGATGTCAGCGGTAGGTCTTTTTCCTGTAATTATCTCTAACAGTATAATTCCATAGCTATATACATCTCCAGAAGTAGATGCCGGAGACCCTTCACCATATTCTGCAGTTCAAACATCTATAGTTAGGCACAACAAAAAAAAATCGTACACCTGATCTAGTTGGGAAGAGAATCTAGTGTTAAGGAAATTACCGGGGGGAACATATCCAATCGTTCCCCTTATCCCAGTTGAACAGCTAGAATCTCGCAAGGTGTTGCTCATTTCAGGTAGTAGCCTTGCGAGTCCAAAGTCACCCACACGAGCAACCAGTTCGTCATCAAGAAGAATATTGCTAGGCTTCAAATCACAGTGAATGACTGGTGTTTGGCAGTCATGATGTAGGTAATCTAGTGCATCAGCAACATCAATGGCTATGTTCAACCTTTGAATCAAGCTAAGACCTTCGGATCTATTTTGTCCACTGTTTTCTGCATGCAACCATGTCTCTAGATTTCCATTAGGCATGAATTCATACACCACAGCTTTGAATTCATTGCCTTTGGAGTCAAGTGACGAGCAGGAAGTGAGGATCTTGATAAGATTTCGGTGCCGGATGTTTCTCAAAGCCTCACATTCATCTATGAAGCTCTTGGAAGCTCCTCGCTGTTCGAGGTTGAATACCTTCACTGCAACAGTTGTATTGCTCTGCTCCAGAGTTCCTTTATACACTGAGCCGACACTTCCTTTTCCTATGAGATTGGTGTCAGAGAAGCCATCAGTTGCTTTTGCCAGTTCTTTGTATGAGATTCTCGGATATTGCTCCAAGATGGGGGGATCAGAACTTTCTCTTTTCGATTTTGCTTTCCGATAAATGAAACCCAGAGAGGCGAACAAGAGTAAACAGAACAGAATGCTAGCTGCTGTGATTACAATTTTCAGAAGCAAAGACATCCCTCTTCTTTCAGTTGATTCTGGGGAACATGAAGGCAGGTGAAATTCCGGAATACCCCCACAGAGCATATCGTTTTCGAGGACTGAAGTTGCAGTTGCATTTCGGAATATCCCTTTCATGGGCACTTCGCCTTCGAAATGGTTGTAAGATAAATTTAGGTGGACTAGGCTTAATCTATCAAGAAAATCGGGGATGGGTCCCGACAGATTATTCTGAGAAAGATCGAGCAGTTGCAGACCCTTTAGGTTGCTCAACGATGAAGGGATTTCCCCTACTAAGAGATTCTGGCTGATATCCAAGGCCTCCAAGAGCTGACAGTCCCCCAGAGTACTGGGAATTTCGCCTGTTAACTTGTTTCCTGCGATTTGGAGCAGTCTGAGATATTTCACACTGCTGACTTCAAAGGGAATGCTACCAGCTAAAGAGTTATACGACAGACCACATTCTGTAAGGGAGGACATGTCGAATATTTCTTTAGGTATTTTACCATTGAAATTGTTGTTACCAAGGCCTAATTCTTGCAGTTGCTGCAGATTTCCGAGGCTTGGAGGTATGGAGCCATCCAAATTGTTGCCGGTCAGATAGAGGTAAACCAGCTGGGTGAGGTTGCCTAAAGAAGATGGAACGCTTCCAACTAGCTTGCTCTTATACAAGGTTAGTAGCTGCAATCTCTTTAGCTTACCTACACCTTCAGGAATAGTGCCACTGATAAGGTTCGGCCCCAGTGCCAAAATAGTCAGATTCACTAAATTCTCGATTGTTGAAGGAATGCTGCCCGTTATCTGATTACTGTTTAGTCTTAGCTCTTGGAGTTGCGCAGAGAGGTTACCTATGGAGCTTGGTAATTCACCACCGAGGTTATTTTGGTGTAGACTCAACATCTTCAACTGTGTGCAGTTGGCTAGAGAAGTTATGAACTCCCAACTTTTTGTGTCACTTGTTTCGAGTTGATTGGACTCTAAGTTCATACTTGAGAGAGAACTCAGTCGTCCCAAATTAGGAGGCACTATCCCATTGAAGTTGTTATAACTCATATCAATGAATGACAGTTTCGAGGCATTAGCGAGGGAAGATGGAATGTGCCCTTCGAATCGGTTGCCTCCAAAGAGAATGGTTTGGAGATTGGGGAGCGTGATGCCTAGAGTGGGAGGGAGGCTTCCCTCTAGTTGATTAGCCGCCAAACCAAAGTAGTACAAAGAGGATAGGTTGTAAAGAGAGGAAGGAATTGTACCGGAAAGTTTGTTACCGGAAACTTGGAAAAACTGTAGATCCTGCAGATTGCCGAGCTCGTGTGGAATGCTCCCCTCCAGTTGATTGAGACTCATAGCGACATGGTACAGAGACGAAAGGTTGCCTATTGAAGCTGGAATTGGTCCAGTTAGGCTGTTGTTTGAAACGGCGAGGAAATTGAGCTTCTGAAGCGGGCCAAGCTCCGCCACCATCTCTCCTGATAGAGTATTGCTAGTCAGGTCTATTGTCACCAGATCCGAGCAATATGTAAGATTGATGGGAATAGTGCCATGCAGCGAGTTGAATGACAAGTCGAGAAGCTCTAGACGGCGCAAGGAACCAATTTCGGGTGGTATATTGCCGAAGAAACCGTTGTTTTGTAGGGTGAGGTTTGTGAGGTATGTGAGGTTGGCAATGGAAGGCGAAATGAAGCCTCCAAGGCCCAAAGAGCTGAGGTCCAAGGCAGTTACCCTCTGCGGGTGCTGCTCTCTGCTGCTGCTGCAAGAGACTCCATTCCAACTGCAGACATGCCTGGTGTGGTTCCATGAACTCAGAGCTCCTGAAGGGTCATGGGTTATTTGGCTCTTGAAAGCGAGGAGCGAGAGCATATCGGTCTCGTTCCCGAGCAAAATTGACGGGGTGAGGGAAGATGCTAAAAGTAGCATAGATGAGAGGAGCCACAAGAGCAGGGTTGCCTCCATAGCTTTCTTGTTTTGGGCAAGGCTTAGGATAATACGAAAATACAAATATGGGAGACGTAAGAAGAGTTTGTGACGGTTTCCTTACCTCTCTTTTTCTCGCCGACAGAGAAGGCTGGGGAAATTCTATAATGAAACACTTGACTTCGTGACACCATTTGCTTAGTGAGCACCACCTCTCTCTTTTAAAAGAGGGCATTTTTCTGGGAGTTTCTAGATGGGCACAATTTTTTTTCCTAGTGAGCCCACTTTTTCTAGTGAGCACATCCTCTGATTTTTCCTAGTGAGCACACTAATATTTCCAAAATATCCTTATCTCATCCTCATCTCCTCTTCTCCCGCCCTTTCTCCTCCTCCTCCCTCTTCTCCCGCCCTTTCTCCCTCTTCTACCTCACCAAACCCCCAAAAAGATTTCACTTTCACCGTCCCCGCTGTCTCTACACCACAGCCGTCGCCGCCCCCGCTTCCACCACCGACGAGTCCCTCCGCCACCGATCAATTTTCACAAATCGAGTGCTAGGATACCGATCCACCTTCACCGTCTCCCGCTACGCTCCGCCCCCGCTCCACTTCACCCTCGCCTCCGCTCCGCCCTCCGACCCCTGCTCCGCTCATAACATAACTATAGTATAGCTGATTCAGGTTTTGACATCATCCATCCCTTCTGCATTCGAAGCTTCAGCGAGAAACCAAATTGGATCAAACACCCATCTCCTTATGCCTTATGCCTAGATATTGATATGATGTCTACTACTTATTTCCATTATTCATGCCCCTTAAACTGTCGGGTTTACTCAAGAAAGCACGATTGATCCAGTTTGGTTGAATTTACAACACATATCTGCAACATTTAAACACCTAATGGAGGTCAAAGAGGAGAGAATACTACCAGTTGATACCTATTCCATTTTTATTCTCTTAGACCCCTGGAATAAATTCCAGTGGTTCCTAAACTTTATTTTGCAAAGTCACGAGTTCTCAAAATACCATGCATGTTACTCTTGTGCATGTGTATGTGAATGCAGGCTCATGCACGCACATCTGCTTCATGGAATCTTTTGTGTTTTTTTTACTTTTTGTGCAGGCACATGCAGGCACATGCACGCACATCTGATTTTGTGCTTTAGGGTTATATTAAGCCAAGGAGATTGTTCTTCCGCATTATGATTAAGCAGGACCAGCAATAGTCTCATTCTGGCTATTTATCTGTGTCATGCATAGGTATCTCATGTCATGGTGCATTAAGCTTCTGTTCTTTTTATCTAATTTACTGCAAACTTTATCTCATATAATTAAAAACTTTATTCTTATGTCATTTTAACTTTATATTATTTTTTTATACACCATAAGCTAACACAAAATGGTTGTTCGAGTCTACAGGAAGGAGTTATGATTTATATTGTATTTCTTCTTATTTTGGCATGTCATCAACTACGTATGTCATCAACTACGTAAACTGAATCTTTGGTTTGTAGTTCTGAGGAAGACCATTTATTTATTCTCAAATTTGTAGGAGGATCTTGTGAAGGTGGACAGAGAAAGGACCCCATGGCTGCTTGTGCTGCTGCATGCTCCATGGTGCAACAGCAACTGGGCTCATCAAGGGGAAGGGGACAAGATGAAGGCTTCCATGGAGCCCTTGCTGTATGATGCCGGTGTAGACATTCTGTTTGCAGGCCATGTTCATGCTTATGAACGCTCGGTAATTTGCAGGACTTTGCATTTTGTTTCTCATGCCTGTTTGTTTAGGCTATTACAGAAATATATTCATATGTTTTTGCTCTTGGAGCGCGTCTACGATGATATTCAGGCTATTGTTTGCTAGTTTGGATCCAGAACTGCACATTTTGGGCACACTGTCCGGGCTAACCAGCCTGGATCCAATTACTGGGTCCGGGGCTGCCAGCCCGGATCCACAGTTCTGATCCGGGCTAGCCAGTCCGGATCAGAACTGTGGATCCGGGCTAGCAGTCCCGGACCCAGTAATTGGATCCGGGCTGGTTAGCCCGGACAGGAAACTGGAGCGAGGGCGAGCGAGGGGCGGGGGTGGGGCGAGGGCGAGGGCGAGGGCGAGTGAGGGCACGGGGGGCGAGGGCGAGCGGGGGCGAGGGCGAGCGGGTTGAGGGAGGGATATTTTGGTCTAAAAAATTAGGTGGCAATACTGTAATATTACAGAAGTTTTAAGTGGGCTCACTAGGAAAAAAGTTGTGCCCATCTAGAAACTCCCATTTTTCTTGGTGAGCAGCCATCTTCTTCTAATTTTAACCCTTTCAACGAGGAGATATGCATTTGACAATATGATCATGGTCTAAAGTTCACATTTAGTTCTATTACACTGACTTCTTCTCCTTCGTTTAGGGGACTATATCGAAATGCAGAAATTTCAAACACAAACGTAGCTGATGACTGAAATAGGACGTACATTCGACTACTCCATTTGACATCTAGATATGAATCATATGTTGACATTTTGAGGTAGTTAGTATTTTTGGCATTCTCCAAGGATGTGCGGTGATCTATTACGCAATCGGCTGACCGTCCTCATCAGTTTCTCCTTCAACTCTGAAAACAAGCTTTTTTGAAATCTACTGTCAGTTTGTAGCATCTAAATTCCGCTTTTGTGTAAAACATCTTATCTTGATGCTGACATATTGATCGGGAGAAACGTCAGGCCCTCTGTAAGCATGATGGGTTTCATATACAAAATCGAGAACCAATATAATCCAAAACTTTAAACTGATAGGAAGATATTTCAACTTTGTATTTAAATACCTGAATTTTTTTTGTTCTATTCAATATATAACTATACTCACATATGAACTCCTAACAATTGTCTCTTATTATGGGTATACCACAATCATTTACGAAAACTATGGTCCCCCCTAGACATCAACCATCCGTTGACAATCTTAATTTTGGTCTAAACTATTTACGTGGTACACCGCGAGAAATGAGACTTAAAGTTACATCTGACCACTTCAGGCTTCACACCGGCTTTACTTTCCGTTGGGCCACAATCTGAACCTTTGACATGACCACAACTTGAGCTCTGATACCAGTTATTGGGGAGAAACGTTAGGTCCATAGAAGCATGATGAGTTTCAAATATATAGTTGAAAATCAATTTGACGCAAAAGCTTAAACTGATAGATAGACATTTTAATTTTGTATTTAAATTTATGAATTTGTTTTTGTTTTATACGAGGTAGGACTATATATGGAACTCTTAACAGTATATAGGTAGAAACCCAAGCATTAAAACATATTATATACTGTGATAATTGGTTACATACAGTTTTGGAATTTATAGCCTGAAAGATTTTAATGTGAAGTAAATGACTTTATCTTTGGGATCTACATAACATGGTTCCATGAGCTCAGAGCACTAAGCAGAAAGACAACGGATATATTTGATATTTTCGGTGAAAATTAGGGATCTTTTTATTGTTATTGAGAAAAAAATTATAGATTATAAAAATTTCGCTCTCCTTTTATCAAAAAATCATCGGATCGAGACAGCTATGAGGATTGATCATTTCCTCATTGAAAATCCGATATCGATAATTGGAACCGTTGGAAATTTCTTAAGTTCGTTTTTTTCTTCTGACTTTGAAGGAAGTTCGAACTTTTGCACGCGAAAGAAATCTGATCAAAGGTCCTTTTTTAGTCCCTCTTAAATGGTATTTTTATGCTCCAAATTGTTGAGTGATTTTCCTTGTAAATAGAAATATAATCTTATTGTAATCTTGATAAAATATTTGAGTTTCTTTATTTATTAGATTTACTTCAAGATTCGTTGTATCTGGTCCTAATTCTGCACCAAAAATCAATTTGAGTTTAATTAGAATGTACAGAATTATCAAATTCAAATAGAATTAATTAAAATTCTGCATTAAAAAAATTAATTAGATTCTAATTAGAAATTGAATGTGATTAGAAATTGCAAAATAACCGGTCTAAATTTACTGTGGGCGAGACAGGACATCAGCCTCTGGTTGTCAGCCTCGCATGTGCGAGGATATTTTTTTTTTTGGTTCTACAGTGTCAGCTACAAATCAATCCTGAATTAAAAAAAACCAAGTCGACAAGCCTACTTGAACTCCTTGTGGGACACCTTGCCTCATGCCCCCATCTTCTCTTGATATGTGTTTGTGCCCCTGTAGATGCTAAGGAAGACCAAGGAGATATATATAATAAATAATTTAATGTATTAATGCATGAATAACCTCTTCTTTTTTTTTTTTTAAATATACCTGGGCGGGCGAGGCTGGGTTCCGAGCCTCGCGCCCGCGAGGGTGAGTGCGAGCCTCGTGGGCGAGGCTATAATTTTTTTTTTTTTTTTTTTTCTTTCTTTCTTGGCCTCGCGTGAGCCAGTCTTTCTCTTTTTTTTAAATTATTATTATTATTTATTATTATTATTATTTTATTATCCTACATTTGATAACAGAAATTCTCGTACAAGGACAACTATATGGTCACTGTTTTAGTGATCCAACGATGATAATGGCCTAAAGTTGGATTGTATAACAGGTTCATTGGCGTTTCACTTGCAATGAAGTCTGGCTAAGCTTGAGATGTTGTAGCCATTGTAACCGGTCAACTGACGGATGGTGTCCCGATACATAACCCATTGTTTGCGGGAGAAATATCCTATTGATTATAAAATAATCGGCCCATCTGTGGCAAGGACCCATGGCAAAAGCCCAATGAGGGGGTGATTATAAAGGAGCACACCAATTTATTTTTCTAGTGAGTTTATTTTTTAGTATATTTTTTATTCAGACTTTAAATCCGAACAGTTATTAAGTGGGCTTATTAGAAAAAATGGTGTTCTCATTTAGAAACTCCCTCAATGAGGTTGGCAGGTCCAGCTCTAAAGAAGTCCAATTAAACTATTACTCTTTTATGGAAAGTTTATAGTAAAGTCAAATCATTGCTAAATCATAAAGAATAAGGAAATTAAATCTCTCAGGAAAACTAAATCATCAATAATAAGGAAATAAATGAAATCAAGATCAATTATATTTCTTATTCTCCTGTGAATCTTTCAACATAAATACCCATTTCTCTATAAGAAAATGAGACTGTTTTTTCTTCCTCAAAATAGTCGGTAGCTTGTATTCTCGTAGGATAATAGAGGGATCCTCCAATAAAATTAACGTTGAATGACCAACTTTGCATCAAGGGTGTTACGTTTCTTATCTATTTGTCATTTTTTATTATTTAATATTCTCTCTACATGTTATTTATCCAAGTTATTCAAAGTCAAAAACTACGCCTCAAAATCTGACTTAACTCGAGATTGGTCCCCGACCCGCTTACCTGTTTGACACTAGAGTTGTCTCGACAAACTTAGCTGGACAATTTGGGCACAAACAACTTGGGGGGCACGAACACATCCAAAAGGAAAGTGGTCCTGCCAATTAAATGAATGAGAGATGGCACAAGTCAAAGCTTGTGAGCTGAGGTTCTAAGGTTTTGGGAAGATTCTCGACAGTGTTGCTTGCAATCCTAGGAGACTATATCTGAATGCAGAAGGATACAGTTCTTTTGAGAATCAGAAATTGTTACAGCAAACTCCAGCTGCATCTTCAAATAATCAAAAAACCAAGCAGCAAAACAGAATATAATGTGGAAGAAATATCAAATCTCATTCTCAATATGAATCAAATGTGATCCCCAGATGAAAAACCATAATCATGACAAAAACATAAGTAGGTCAAATTCAATTCCGATTCATGTAGAATCTCAATCCAAATCCGCTACGAAAGCGTTTTACCCGAATGCAAATCCAATATTATAAGAGATTCAAATATGATCCACTTAAAAAAAAATAATAATAATAAATCGGATTTCGGTTTGGTTTCTTGTACAAGCAATTTTTATATTGTGTGATTGAAGTCCGACCCGGATGCAAATTGGATCCGGAATTTCTAATCCGTATCCGATAAAAGCAATCGGGTTATTGGATTTTCAAATACCATGCATCCCTGCTTAAAGAGAGTTTCCAAAGGAGCACACCACTTTTCCTAGTGAGCTCACTGAATCGATGTATTTTTTGTTTAGATTTTTAGTCTGGACTGTTATTCAATGGGCCCACCAGGAAAAACGGTGTGCTCCTCTGAAAACTCCCTGCTTAAAAAGCCACACTGCGAACTGTTGATACAATGGTGCAGTAAAATGTTGATTGGGCTTTTTATTTGAGGGAACCAAATGCCTCTGATCATAACCCATAAGCAGTCTTCCACTCTCCAAGGCCTTTTAAGTAAGGTTGGCCCACTTTTAATTATATCGTGCTATCTCCCTCAACTTGGGCCGGGCCATTGCATTTACGCTTATTATCTGCTAAAAGTAATAAAGCCATTCAAACCTAGTATCAAATATCAGAATTGATACGGCCAATTATCAGAAATCTACAACATCAAACATATCATTTCCACATTATCAAACCGTGAATGTTATCACATTGACATTTTCTATACCAATATTATAAGATCATCATCATGTAGAATAAATAGTTTTCAGCAATATCATTATCGGCTCATATTTAAAACCATAAAAATAAATATCTTTGATTACTAAACTAGATATTTTTTAAATTTTAAAATTAGCTATCTAGACCCGATCTCCATCCCAGTGGGCCGGGCCGAGTTAATATAGCGATAAGTTCCAACCTCCCAAGTGTTGGATTGTACGGATCCGGATCCAACTCATCGCCACCTCAGTTCCTATCCCAGCCGTTGAACCTCACGTGCCCAGCATATGACCAACCGGACACGCGTCATCTTTTCAACCCAATTGCACGAACTTCACACACAAACACCCAAAACAGCGAGAAAAGCTCAACGCCATAAACGAGTAGAGAGGGATAATTTTGTCTTTTTAGACTAGCATATTCTCGGAATCTAAACTCCCCAGGCTGTCCTCACACGCTAGGCGCGTGATCGAAAAGGACAGGTGTCGCAATTTCCTCACGGATGCGGACCGGTCGGAAACAAACAACGGTGGAGTCTTCTGGGACAAGGAGCGGCCGACCAAAATATCGTTAACCCTCTTTTTTTCAATTAACCCCCTGTACAAAACAATATTTCTATCAAACTTTTAGAAACTCATCTAAACTGAAGGACAGCCATAGATTAAATATGCAAAACTAGAAATAGTAATGGAATGTGTGTAAAAAGAAAACGATAACGGACCGGTCGAGTAGGGGTAGTTTCGTCATTTGCCTCTAGCCCACAGATCTCCAGAATGCGCAGGAGATAATGACGGCAACGGACGGTAAAAAAACGCAAAAGGTCATCGAATCACCGTTGGATCACCGCCACGTGTACTTCGCCCTCCAATCTTATCCGAAGCTGCTCTTTAAAGGTCTCTCTCTCCTTGCCCAAAATAAGCAAAGAAAGTTAGAAACTTTGAAGCTTTCTCTCTCTAGAAATCAATGGCATCCAGCACTCTGATCTCGTTTCGGCCGTCGCCGGTGATCGCGAGCGCGAGATCCAAACCAGGCCGTGGATCCGGCGGGGGAGGGAGCTGGTGGACGCCGCTGTTCGGGTGGCCGTCGACGCCGGACTACGTGGAGGAGGCGGCGGCGGCGACGGAGAGCACAGCGGAGGAGGAAGGGGGGCAAAGTCGTCCGAGGAAGTTTGGAGGGCTGACGGAGGAGAAGGCGAGGGAGCTGAGGATGAGGACATTGGAGATGGAGACGTTCCATGACGTCATGTACCACTCCGCCATCGCGTCGAGGCTCGCCACCGATCTCAACCGCCGCTCCGAGATCAAGAATTAGGGTTTCAATCAGATCTCCTATAAAAAAAATTCGTCGACTTGGCTTTTTTTTTTTTCGCCTTGTAATATAATTTGAAGAAGGAATAAGGAGATCGGCGTCTTTGTCGCTGTTGGATCTGGATCAGGGGGTGCAAGATGTTTGCAACAGACTGTTGTTTGTTTTGGATATAATAAATAAAATCAGTGGACTTAAAAGCACATAATTCTACTGATATTTGGATCTGGCCCAAACTTATAGCAGGCCTAATTATGTTTTATGTATCAAAATCTCTGTACTTATCGTTTGAGGTAGCTAATAATTATAATATTCCATTTATTTATTTTTTATTTTTATGCAAGGTTAATTAGTAGAATACTTGTGTACTGTAGAAAATAAGAAAATGATCACAGATGGATTATTACTAAATGACATAGATGTGAAATTGAACCAAATAATGACTATAAATGCAAGAAAGAAGTTAATCTTTGCTCATATATATAATAATGACTTGGCCAGATTAAATTATAAATGGCATTAAATTGTTGCATATAATAAACGCCATGGCCATATTAAATTTTAAGAGTTGAATCTCTATTATCAACGTTGTTGGGAAATCGAAAATGAACATGAGAACGTTCTATTAAAACAAAAGGATGCTATAGACTAAACTGGAGTTATTTACTTTTCACTAGCAAATAATTCTTAATTGACCTGTGATCTCATGGTATTCACTCAGTATTGACTCTTGTATCAGGTTATTATGTTAATTATACTTTTTATGCTTATCCTAGCTTTAGGACAAGAGATTCATCTTTAAAAGCTGGATAACTAATAACTAAATAACGTTAAATATGTTCACGAACTGTTCATTTTCACCCGTACCCATACTGCTGGTAGATGAATATTTCTTCTTCTTCATTTTTTTCTAATTAAACTTATTCGCACACATATTTTTTTTACAATATTATCCAAATTGACTCTCTATTAAGAATCGAACTCAAAACCTTACTAGACTATGCAGAAGTTTTAATCTTAGAATTTGCTTTTTGGTGACATTAACCAGACTATGCAGAAGTTTTAATCTTAGAATTTGCTTTTTGGTGACATTAACCAATTAGGGTGAGCATGGATTGTTTCGGTTCGATTTTTTGCTAAGAAGTTTTGCTAATTTTTGTTAAGACCGGTTCATTCTTTATGCTAATTTTTGTAAAACCGAACTGCACAGGTTAGACATACCGAACCGAAACCAGTTCGGTCAGCTTAAGTTATTCAGTTCTAACATTTTGAATAGTAGTTTTAATCATTTTGGCAACCGTTTCTCTTTAAGTTAAACAATTCACATTAAATTTATTATCTAAAAAATTTATATGAACATGTGCATGTATTTGTATATGTATAAATGTGTTTATATGTATATATTTATGTATATATATAATTTTTTTAAAATTCTAGCTCAAAGCAGAAAACCATCTCAATTATTTTGATTCAGTTTGATTTTGCTTATTCGGATGAGTTTCCATCAATTACTTCGATTTTAACTTAACTCTGCCCTATCATCCAAATTGAATACCCCACACAAATTAAAACTCCAATCCTCTGAAAACAGTGCTTATTAGCTTAAAATTTGGTTATTCACGAATAAAAAAGTGATTTTTTTTTTTTTAGTTCAGTATGTCTATTTAACTTCATAGCAGTTCACAAGACCCTTTAATACATGTAAGGGTTATCAAACTTTATCAACTGTGCATGGAGAAAAACATGAGAGACCTATCTATTTATCATAGAGTATAATTTCGACTTAATCAATAATAATAATAATAATAAACTGCATACTAAATAACAAAGCAGATCTCTCAAACCTTTTTTTTTTTGGCCAACATTATTGAAGCTCCTGTCTGAAGGCTCTTATCCAAAAGCATAAGAATCCAAATAAACACAGGACAACCCATCAAAATGTCCCTGCCCATTTCTTTTTCAAACCATTATTTATAAACAAGTGTATTGCTATACACACAGGACAACCCATCAAAATGTCCCTGTCCATTTCTTTTTCAAACCATTATTTATAAACAAGTGTATTGCTATATGTATTGCTATTTGGATATATGCACAATGTTCAAATCAATCTAAATCAATGACTCAATTTGGGCAGTGATTCAGAAAATATGCACGCATGAAAATGTCCCTGTCCATTTCTTTTTCAAACCATTATTTATAAACAAGTGTATTGCTATATGTATTGCTATTTGGATATATGCACAATGTTCAAATCAATCTAAATCAATGACTCAATTTGGGTAGTGATTCAGAAAATATGCACGCATGCGTTTGGCTAGCAAAAATTCAAATCAATTGAACCAATCTTGTCTAAATAAGAGAATATCTATAGAAAAGCAAACAATACGATGAGCATTATTCCTCTAAATATTAACCACAATCAACTAAATGGCAGTGTTCAAGCTCTGATCTTTCACGAATTTACTTTGCCTTTCTGCACCAATATGCACCAACACTAGCATTTATGCACGCACGCCTAGTCATCTTATTTTTTGTTACTTTGGGCTCTTTGCTATTCAGCAGACCAAGATTTCTAAAGATGCTCGATATGGCACTAACACAATGCATTATCAGAATGTTGTGTCATAGCAAGCTCCGCTGCAATATCATCCATAGCATCTGAACACGCTAAAGAACTTAGAACAGGCTAAAGCTCCGATCTTTCACTAATTTACTTTGCTTTCCTGCACCTGTGTGCACCAAACACTAGCATTCATGCATGCCTAGTCATCTTATTTTTTTGTTACTTTGAGCTCTGCTACCGTAATATAACCAGGCACAATGAAATTCAAGCCCAACCAAACTTGGCTCTAACCTAACAAATTATATTACATTTGAGGGTATTTAACTATTTATTTTTTAGGCCCAAGAAAAAGACCATTATTGAGCCTAATGAGATACACAATTAAAAGTTAGGCTCCAATCCAAGAGCATTGGTCCCATATTAAATTACTAAACTACCCCTCCACCATTCTATAAATAAGCTTAAGGTATAAGCTAGAAGGATAATCTCTTTTCTCTCCCATGTTAGCCGATTTCTTCACTATTTATAGTTTGCTGACTTAAGCATTAAAGGGTCTTTGGTCAGGGCCTAGACCCGACCCTAGGCCCTGACCCCCTGATGTTCGTTTTTCTTGTCTAGGCAACGGTTCAAGAGATTGTGCACTTGGGAATCGGCTGCAAAAGCGACATTAGCTCACCTCTCTCATCATGCGGCCTGCTAAAGCCACCTGTTTTAGCTCTTTGCTATTCAGTATATCAAGATTTCTAAAGGTGCTTAATATGGCACTAACACAATGCATTTTTCACACTGTTGTGTCATAGCAAGTTCAGCCGCAATATCTCCATAGCATGCATCTCAACAAGCTAAAGAACTTAGAACAGGCTAAAGCCTCGATATCTCACTAATTTACTTTGCTTTCCTGCACCCATATGCACCAAACACTAGCATTTACGTATACCTGGTCATCTTATTTTTCATTGCTTTGAGCTCTTTGCTATGCAGTATATCAAGATTTCTAAAGATGCTAGATATGGCACTAACGCAATGCACTATCAGAATGTTGTGTCATAGCAAGTACAGCCACAATATCTCCGCAGCATCTCAGGCTGAAGAACTTAGAAAATCCAACAAAGAAACTGAGAAGGGCAATCATGCTGGAGCTTCTATGGAGGAGGCTGCTATTTCTCATTTAACAGGTTAAAAGCTACAAATTTCACTTTACCATTCGCCCTCAGCTTGCTTCTTTCAATAAGCATTGTTTTTTAAAAGCTTACTGCCAATGAAATTATGAATTATTTATTTAGCTAGACAGCTCCTAAGTTAATTTTCCTCTGTGCCTAACCAATGGAAATGATGCACAGTTTATAGCATTTATTATGTAACTTAGTAAGTAAGCATATGCTGGGGAAGTTAATATTGTTGCGGGAACAAGCAGGTTCACATTTTGTATTTTTGTACTTATTATTTTGTTTCCCTTAAAGAAATCATACAGGATGAGCTGTGCAACAATTAACATCATCAATATGACAAGTATCATGATTAGGAGAAAACACAATTTGCTGCTCAATATGCACATAAAGCAATATATACATATATAAAGATTTGAGGGTGCACATCAAATGGACCGTCGGTAACACACCTTGCTCTTAAGAGGATAGTCTGGGGACTTGATGGGACGATGATATCAAAATAGTAAACATATGCAAGGAATTAGAAAAGGCACACACTATTATTATTTTTTTTTTTTATACATAATTCTTAATTTTCTTTTAGAACAATAAAATTATAATTAGTTATATAATATATAAGCACAAACCTTTTCTTTGGTTTTGATATATTCTCATGCTGATTCTTCCCTTTGTAGTTTCTCCCCTTCTACATATTAGCTGATTTTTCCCTTCATAGTTTGTCAATTTTTATGGGTAATCTATCGCTAACACAGACTAATCTTTTTTCAGTATCTTTTTTTCTCCTTTGTTTAGCAACAATTGTATTTTATCTAGAGAATTTTCTTTGAATTGATAGTGTATGAAAAAGAGATTAGTATCGTGAATTGATATATTTCCACTTATTTGATTATTGTAAGAAATTGACGGCAATTGTTTTTGGATGGACCAAGTATTATTTGGATTTGTGTGGTATATCTCATCTATAGTCTTCACCTCAAAATTTTTAATTATTAGTAATTAAATAGAGGTTAGGATCTCAAGAAGCCAACTAACCTTTAATTCTATTTTTTTATACCATTATACGTAAGCCTTTTTTTTAACTCTTAATTTTGTTTCCAAAGATTTATAACTCAGTATCTAAAAGAAAATCAGATTGAAGATTCCTCAGTTCACCTCTCTAACGATAGTCCAACAATAATTTTACACAATAGATTCCTCTGTTAGTTTTACTTTATTTTATTTTTATTTTTGTGGGGAACAAGAGTCATTTTACTATGCATGCTACTCTTTATATATTACTAAGTATGTTTTACTTTTTACTTTATTTTAACTTTTGCCTTACTAATTTATTTTGCATAAAAATTGTGGCCCGGTCTTGAACCTAGGACCCCTACATCAACCAACCATAATAGCATGATTCTAGAAAGAAACATACTTTATACTACTAGATTAGGACTCATCAATGACTTTAAGTGGGTGTTAAATACTTCACTAATTAGCTAATTAATTTTTGATAGAGAAATTATTAGATAATAAAAAAATCTCTGTTATTTTTTCATCTTTTTGAGCAAAGATACTATTAATCCAATCTCAAGTTAAATAACTTTTTATAACTCAATTTCATAGGTTGATTTTTCATTCACATAGGTGGCTAATACTTATAGGGTAGCAAGTACAAGCCATGTATTCAAAATTTAGTTTTCTATCCAACACATGTTGCAACTATGGGTAAAATTTGGTTTCGCCAAGCTGTGTTTTGATCAGGAAAATATGAAATATGAAGAATGAACAAACAAATATAACAGATGATAAAAGAATCGAAAACTATCACTTATCATAACAAAAATAGTTTCAAGACTGAAGTTACTGGACTGTATGAGTAGCAGTTATGTAGCCTTTGCAAATGTATACGCATTTGTTATTTCTAAGCAGAAAGAAATAAATGAACAATCAAAATAGAAGATGGCGGTAAAATTATCAAAAGACTAATGTTCTCATGACGAATCCTGGTATACCATATATCTTGTAGGTGGTCCACGAGTACTTCCCGTGTTCTACTTGCTCTCAGCATCATACTTGCTCTCGACATCATATAGATCGCTTCTAGGTATATGTTAAGGACAAATCTGGGTACAAGATATTTCTCTCATATAACTATAAAGTGAATAAGTGTCATGCAAGGCAAATAAAAGAAAGGTAATAATGCAAACTGAAAGAAGCTGCTAGAAATATCGGTAAGAACAAATAAACAATGCACAACTTATCAAAAAGTAACATGGATTGCAGAGAGACAAAGTGTGTATGTGCTCTATTTCATTAGCATTTAGCATGCATTGCCTGTATGCAACATTTTCATTCATAAAAACAAGTTTATCATCGTTGACAACTTAACATGTTATAATTACATTCGGCTAAGTTTTAGTTTAGCTTCCTTCAAGAAATTAAATCTCGAAAATACCAAACTGATATACCTACTTGTGTAAGGAGCAGAGTTTCTTCCAAGTTAGGTGCACACTGGCAAACTCTACTTGTTTTCTATGTGCCAATTCAAGCAAATAGAAAATAAACATAAAATTTTGGAATTACCATGCCTCAGGTTCTTAAAGCTGAAAGATCACCAATGACATGTTGGAAATTTCCCTCCAACAAACAATTGGCGTGTCCAGATGTGTCATACGACACCCTTATCCATCCATGGTCAACACCTACAAGCGCATGAAACATTACTCACCTCAATAACATGTACATGATGGAATATGGCTGTGCCACTCTTTTTACAAGAACTGAATGTCCAATAGTTCATGCAACTACTTTAGCTTCTTCTATATATAATAACAACCCAATACATATATTTATACAAGTTAAATATACGTACAGCATAAACAGTTTGCACATATAGCATCCTCCATGTATCTAAATATCAGAGGATTCCCTTTTCTAACACCCCATTGTCCATGTCTGCAGATGATCAAGGACGAGTACTGGACAAACAAGTCTAATACTGCTGAATATTTGTCACCCTCTGCAATACTATCTCTACCCGTGATGTTTCCTTATCCTAGCCGTCTGTTAGTGGAACATTATGAAACACGCTCTTCTACGAACCCTGTCTCTGTCTCCCAGCTCTGGTGGTATCCTAGTAAAGATCAAGCACAATTTTCTATGCGTCCCTCTTGATGCAGCTAAATTTCAAACACTGAATGACTGAAACCTGACCAAAGAACATCCAAGGCCATCCAATTTGGCTGCAAGTTCGATTGTAATACCAAATTTTGTTCCAATAAGGGTGCTGATACTACTGAAAAATAAAGATGAAGGTAGTAAGATGTCATGACTTCACTAACAAAAGGAAAGAAGTCATCTAAAGGAGGCAACATGGTAAACCTGAACACTCAAGAGTTTTCCGTGTGATTATAATGCATTCCCTCACAGACTTCATGGAATTGTTTTTGAATTTTTACTGGAGGCTGAATATACAGCACCTTTGATTTGGTTGAGACTCTGCGGTTGTTCAATGGATTAGGATGTTTTTAAGTTCAGACACAGGTTGTTGCCTTCGTTCTTATGTGGAATGCACAAAGTTTCTGCATGATATTGTCATTCCACTATGTCTTGAACAGTATCGCTAGATGAGAAGGATAGACAAGCTTGGACACAAGAAACACAGGCAAAAGGAAGCGATCAGAAAGTGCACACAGAGAGTTTATATCCCTATTATCCAATCCTCTTACTCAATGGACGTGCTCACAATTTAGATTAGAGGTTCTATCTAAGGTTTGAACCTGATTACATAGTGGATTTTGATATTCTTTACATTCAGTTCATAAATCTTTTTAATGGTCTTCCGTTTTCTACATTCAAATCTTGAAGTGTGGTTTTAGGGTACTGTGTTCTCTAAATTTGAACCCATTGTGGTTGTTTTCTGCCCTACATGCCAATCTTTACAGGCTTACAGCACCACTTCAAACCCTTCTTCTCTATAATTAAAATTTCCAAACACATCTCTAGTTCTGGAATCCTAAAACCTATCACCTTGTCCTTCCCTTGAGAATCTCAAGGGTCCAAAATACCAATCCAACTCAATCTCTAAAGAATTTATCAATACCCAAACTCACCAACTAGCTGGGGGCAAGTTGGTAAGGTCTTAGACGAGGACAGAAATGCTCATAGTCCTAAATAAGGGATTTCCACCACCTTATGAATAGAAAATGGGTCCCTGCCTTTACACTCAACAATATATACTCCTAATTATGTAATCCAAACGCTAAACTTAACCTGATTAGTTAATCAATGCCAACCCTCAGTTCTGTAATCCCTGAAACCTGAACCCGTTGGCAAACATCCCGTGTTATAAAGAAATTGGGTGCAGGACTAGGAAAAAGAAAGAAAAAACACAAAAAAGGCATGGAAGTTAAGGGCTTCCTATTGGCTTGGAGCTTCCAAGTTGAGTTGATGCATAAGAAGTACCATCCCCAAGCTTGTCAAATCTAATTCTTGAAATCAATAATTTAATTAGAAGTTAGAACAGCTGTAAAAGCTACCCAAGTTAAGACTGCCATCACTTAAGGCCACGAAACATGCATGGTAAGGACAAAGCAAGTAACTTATATGAACCGTGCATGGTTAGGACAAAGCGAGAAACTTCTATGAAACCGTGCATTGTAAGGACAAAGCAAGTAACCTCTTCAAGGCTACTGATAAGGATAATTATTTTAAAAAGTGTCGAAAAATAGCTCTCACAGAAAACTCTAGTAGAAATTGGTGAATGCCCAGGAAATTGATTGTGGACAAATGATTTATTCCAAACAATGGCTAAAAATAGTTTAGAAATTAATAAAGAAAAATGAAAGCAGCATTTCATGAACAACTAGTTGTGTACAATGTCAAGCACACATCAACCACAAACATCAAAAAATGACAACAAAAATAAAGCATAAATGAACATCCGTGACCTGTCATGGTGAAGCCATTTCCGTGTCTATTAATCATAAATCTTTTTGAACTATCCTCATACATGTGTCAAACATTACTCATATAGACAACTGATCCTCACTTTTCTAACACATTTTAGACATTTATTCGAAACTCTTAGGATTATCGTCTCAATATGCAGCTGTCTCTTGCAATTACTTATGTTTGATAAGAGGAAAAAAAAGACAGGCTAAAACCTATAATTTAAACATACCATATGAAAAGGGCAAAACATCAATCAATGATTTCGTCTAACAAGTAGTATGAATCAAATAAGGCCAATAAAGGGCCATAAGTGAGCCCAATCACAAATCCATCAATTCGACTCATTTCGCTTTTCAAGTTCTAAATTCAAAATGTGAACTCGTGTTATAATTGGGCATATACCATGCAGCATTTGAGGTTCTTAAATACCCTAGGTTGCCTGATTGAAAATCATCGTGTTCGAATTCTTCCAAATTTTACTAAACCCTAGAGTCCCAAAAATGCTTCAACTTACAACACAACAAGCTGACATTATCCATCAAATACCATAAAACTGTAGCCCTAAATCAATCAAAATAAAACTTTCACTAAAAAAATTAAATAAATTGAACAGAATTTGAAAAAGGATACATCAAATACGCGCCGTGAGCGAAAGCACCGGCCAAGACTCCATAGAACAACCGATCCCTAACCACTGGATTATGCCTCAGAGCAATTCGAACTGAAAGGGATCGCAACGATCAACACAATAAATTGATTTGCAATAAATAAGGAAAAAAAAGGGGGGTTAAATCAAAATGAAGAATCGACAGCATACTTAAAGGAAGAGCTGGAGCGTAGATGAGCGGGACCAAGAACTTGAGCGGGGCCCCTTTCTTCTGCTGCTGCCTCCTCAGCGCTGCTTCTCTTCTGAAAAAGGAGAGATTTTTTTGGTACTTTGTTGCAAAAATTGATGAAATAATATGGGGATATAATTTTGAAATTATAAAAGAAAAAATAAATTAATTACTCGGTGGAGAAATCTGAAGAAGACGACGCCATTGATGAATAGCAGCAGCAGCCCTCGAACGAACGAACAAATGAAGAAGAAAATTAAGAATTTTGTTCTGCTGATGACGAGAGATCTCGTGTAAATTGGCAGACAGCATGCTAGGATGTTTTTGTAATTTACGTTAGGCTGGACTTCAGTCGGCCCGTGGGCTTAAAAGCCAGGACTTGTTGGGTCGGATCTTAACACTAAGGAATTTGGCCCATTTCGGATCGTCGGGCCTTCTAGGGGAACTTCTAAAGGGGCACAAGTTTTTTCCTAGTGAGCCCAGTTAAAGTTTACCGTATATATCAACTGTGCCCTCTAAAAAAATTTCCCATCTTGCCCTTCTTCCCTCTTCCGATTACCCCGTTCGGACTTACAATCCGAACAATCCAGTCTTGTTCGGACTGTAAGTCCGAACAAAACTGGTCTGTTCGGACTGACAGTCCGAACAGGGACTTGACCCGATCTGATCTCCGCCGCTACCTCATCCACTCTATTTATGTAATAAATTGATAAATCATTAGTTTACCCAATTTAACGTCACTTTAATGACTTATATTGACAATTAATTATACATTATTACACAAAATATAGTGAATGAAGCAAAAAAGATACAATAATTCACAGACACACTGATACACCGACACAATAATACACCGATACATCGATACATCGATACAATGATACACTGATACACAATGATACACCGATACAATGATACTCCAGATACACAAATACAATGATACTCCTGATACACCGATATAATGATATAATGATACATTGATACACCGATTCAATGAAATAACGATACAATAGCTGATACAATGAAATAGTAAAGATTATAAACAAGGTCGCCTACGTATAAAACAAACAAGATCTTATACAAATTAAAGAAATAATATCAAATACAAACGTAGTGTGTATATTAATCGAACAAAAAGCAACCAATAGGGTTCATTACAAACAAAAACCATATATTCTACAAATTATTCAAAATGTTTGCAAAAACAATTACACCGGCCACTTGAAGTTCCTAACATCATCAATATCAATACACAACTAATATAATCTAATCACTGTCTCATTGTCTTCCTCGGGGGTTGACGTTTGCTTCTGATTCGAGACATAATTACCGTATCGGGTATATTAGGAGTGGATTGATTTTATCTTTGTTTCTCTGCTTGCTCTTCTGGTGGTTCTTCATCTTTTAAAACGAAGAAAGCAACGTGCGTCTTGAAACTCTTCAGTACTGATAAATCAACTGGACCTCGGTAATTTGACTCATGAAGATCATCTTGAGAGCCTCCTGCATCAGTATTCCCTTCTTCTAGTCTTGCACTATCATATCTGATCAAATTAGGAGTTTTTACATTTAATTCAGTATCTACGGCCACTTCGATTTCTCTCTCTCGTATCGGGCGTTGGATTTGTAGTCGAGATACTGCTTTCTTCCTCCTTAATGAGGCAGTTGGTCGAACGCGAGAAGATTCTGCCGAATTCATCTATGTAATACAAAGATATTTCATTCATAGATGTTTTTTTTAACAAAACAATAAATTTTCTATGAGCAAATAAGTAGTAATAAAGTATAATTTGCTACAAATATAATATTTTATCTATTTATTTTAAACTTCTAAATTAATTAATAAATTCAAAAAAGTAGTAATAAAGTATAATTTGCTACAAATATAATATTTTATCTATTTATTTTAAACTTCTAAATTAATTAATAAATTTTAATATTAACATCTATAATTAGAAAATAACTAAATTTTCGCATATTTTACAACTACGATTACAATATTATACTTTCTTCATAATTATAATCTAAACATTAAAAAAACAAAATTAACAAAAAAATGTACTCGTTTAGAATTTCCCGAATGTAAATTATTATCAAACCAAACAAGAAGTTTTCAGTTTTCAGGGCAGTTACAGAGCAAATAAGAATAAACAAAATAAAATAAAATTAAAATTAAATTAAAGGAGACTTACAGTAGAGTTCAAAAATATGAGACCGAGAAAAAATGAGGTAGCGGAGGGTAGGGTGTGGCAGCGGACACTGGGGGCGGAGGGTGGGGGTGTGGCAGCGGCGGGTGGGGGCGGAGGGTGTGGGGGGCGGGCGGAGGGTGGGGGGCCAGGCGGAGGCGGGTGGGGGCAGAGGGGGTAGGGGCGGAGGATGTGGGGGCGGGCGGAGGGTGTGGGTCGGGCGGAGCCGGATGGGGGCAGAGGGTGTGGGGGCGGGCGGAGGCGGGTTGGGGCGGAGGGGGTGGGGGCGGGGCGTGTGGGGGCGGGGGAGCGTGGCTGCGGCGCCGGGCGGGGCTGCGGTGGCGGCGGGCGGGGGAGCGTGGCACCGGCGGCGGTGGGTTGGAAGGAGAAGAGAGGAGAGAGGGATTTTGGGTTTGGGGGTGGAGAAGAAGTGAGGATTTAGGGAATATGAGGCAAGGGTATTTTGGGAATTAAATTGGGCTCACTAAGAAATTCTATCCCTTTCTAAATTTTAACTGGGCTCACTAGGAAATCTGGGCTCACTAGGAAAAAAGTTGTGCCCCTTTAGAAGTTCCCGCCTTCTAGTATTATTTTATCCGGCCATGTTTAATCTGGCTATTACCGTGATTTTCTTGTAAGGATTGATTACAATTAATTCTTGAATTCAGGAAAAATAAATTATCATAAATTACATATTCTATTATGCCATATTCAAATATAACTAAAAGATTTAGTAATTGATTGCAAATCCGTCATAAATTTGCTATATGTAATGGACATATAATTAGTACAGCATCACTCGTTAATATTTAAGTTTGGTTATATGGTGTCAACAACAATGTCGTTGCTGAGATAAAAAGGAACGAAAAACAAACATAACTATTGTTAGAAAATGTCACTCTCCAAAATAATATTAATATCATTAAAGCTATTACATGTTTTTTTTATACACGTATCCATATTCTAGTTGATTTGTTTATGTGCTTTTATCCTTAAGTTGTAGTTTGCTCTTGAACATGAAAAGTTTTGCAATCCAATCATAAGGAAACCAAAAAAAAGGAGAAAGTCTTTAACGCAATTTTCCTTCCAGTAACATATGTATATGACCTATGTATATGACTTATCGCTAAAATTTTGAATTTAAACTTGTTTTTTTATTTATGTTCGATTAAATTATATTTCTCCATTTGCCAATTCTGCATAATTTTACTTAACTATGCTTTATGTTTAGTTTCCTCTAACATCTACAACAATAAGCAAACTATGCCTCTCTCTATCTCAGGATTATTTCGGAAGGTAACAAACTTCATATGGTTTCAATTTAAGTTTTAATGGACATTATAGCTTTTACATATATATATGAATCCATCCCATTCATTTGTTGTGATTAATTTTCCTTTGACAAAGAGGATGGCACAAGAAAAAATGCCATAGAACGCAAAACTCATGACAAATTAATATTCTTGGATTTATACATATGTTAACTGGAATTTTGGTACGCATAAAATAAATTAATCATAAAAGCTTCTATCCAGTATATCTAATTATTTAATACACATTCATATATAAGAGAATACATACAAAAATCTAACTGAACACATGTTTATTTACTGAATTTTAATTTGTTATACTAATTAGATAAAATCAAAGCATAGCAGAAATTATATAAATGGACTATTATCGGAGATCCATTTGAAATCTATCTCCTTTATCAAACCTTTTTTTTCTTTTTTTCTTTTTTTTGCTTCTTTCTATTTAATTCCAATATCATTAAAAAAAAAATGAACACTTCTTAAAGGAGATCCATGAAGAGAAAAAAGCTTAAAACTATCGAGAGCCATGTTAGATCCATGTGATTAAAAAAATTAAGCCTTTAATTAGCTAACTTAATTATGAGAGACAACCAATATTTGTTTGAGCTTTAGACATGGATTCTCTTGGTTGTGTGGCATGATGAGTGTGTGTCGGTCTTGGCAGTTGAGAACCATGGCCGAGCCTTAAAATTAAGTACTTTATACATGTTGATGTCTCTTATTTAAATTTGTTTAGTTCTTGAAAAATAAGATGAAGTATCGCTTGAGATATTAATACAATAAAGAAATAATCGTTTATTAACTATATGTTCTTCCAATTTATATGAACTGTTATAAACAATAACGCATCAATATGATAATCAAATAAAGAAATTAAATCATAATCAAAAGAAAAACGAGATAGAATAAAAACACGTTAATTAATTAGTTAGAGTTACCTACCAATGTTTTTATACATGATATCACATATATAATAACATAATTATCCTTTAGGAGCCATATTGCACTCCCAATCTTTTTAGTTCGTGCCGGACATAGAGGAAAGTTTGTCTCACAGCTCTACGGGTACTAAGCCTCCAGCCCGCCCTTTTGATACCCGCTCCGCAGTGTTCGTCAAACTTCCCAATTGAAAATCCACAAGGTGAACCTTTGCTACTCTCTTCATGGGATGGTCCAATAGTAATTACAACATGAGACACATCCATTTTTGAATCTCGAGTGAATATTATCTTGCTCTCATGCATCCATGTGAACTTCTCTCTTGTCTTTAATTAAAACACACACACCATGTGGTGGAAAAACAAAGTACTGAAATTAAGGTGACAAACTTGCCAATCAATCAGTCATGCATTGGAAACTCGACCAATTCCTGGGCTTTATAAGCTTGTGGGACCCACCCCATGTCTAAAACCCTAGAAAATCTCTGATGCATGCATCATGTGTCATGTGACATACATGAGCTAAATAAAAAACAATGGCTTCTTGATCTCCATATATAAATGAGTTAATTATAATCTCATGTAGTATGATAGGCTCCTACAGTTTAAAACTCTCACTTAGATTTTCTAAACCGCTGAAAAAAACTGATATGAAAATCAGGTCCGGTCCTAACGTTTTAGAGGCCCGGGACGAAATGAGAAAGGGGCCCTAACTGCAGCGCCCTCGCTCCCCAAGCCAGACGCCGCCTGCTCCAAGCCAGACCACTAGAGGCCCTAACGCGGACATCCCCTCCCTCTCCAAGCCAGACGTCGCCTGCTCCTGGATCCAATCCAACATCCTCCCCTTCGTCCCCGCCTCCAACATCACCCTCCTCCTCATCGGCAACGAGATCATGGCCACCGCCAACCGCACCCTCATCGCCCACCTCGTCCCCGCCCTCCGATCCGTCAAGTCCGCCCTCGACGAAGCAGGCCTCCCCCAGATCCGCGTCTCCACCCCTCACGCCCTCGGCTTCCTCTCCTCCTCTGAGCCCCCCTCTTCCGCCCGCTTCTGCCGCGGCTACGACAGGGCGATCTTCGCCCCAATTCTCAGATTCCACCGCGAGACCAAAATCCCCTTCGTCGTCAACACCTACACCTACTTCGGCTACAACGGCGACACCGTCAACTACGCCGTGTTCATGAACAACTCTGGAACCTTCGATCCGGTGACCAACGTCACCTACACCAACATGTTTGAGGCTCAGATGGACGCGATCTACTGTGGGCCTCCTTTAGATCAGGGGCCCTGGGCAGGTGCACAGCCCGCACCTGCCCAGGGTTGGCCCTGATGAAAATTCATATGAAGATATTTTTTCCGTGGTTCAGGGGGTCTAAGTGAGAGTTTAAAACTTTAGGGGTGATAAATTATACGCATTTATACTATAAGGGGGTCTGAATGTAATTAACCCTATATAAATATATCTTCTAATTCTTTGAGCATCTCCACATGGTGGCATGAGACCATGGAGAGGCTTAGTTCTATGAGAAATAGTATTTGGGTTAGATTTAGATTTTAGTGTTGGCTTCAATAACTAAGCTTGAGTCTTTTCTATATATTTTTTTCCGATTCCATTGCTACTGCGGGCCTTACGCAATGGATTGCATCAGATCATATAGATATCCCTTCAACATAACATAGATTATCAAAAGCATCTTGGATGACTCACCAAAGCACAAAAGTCGGGATCTTCCAGAAAAATGGATTCCTATTAATTTGAAGAGTGCATAACCGTATGGATAAATTCACACTAATCCGTCAATTTTGGATCCAGTTCGGTTTTTTCCTTAGGAGGGATCGAGAAGGAATTAAAATGTGATTCATACCGAAGAAAAGATTCTCTATTGATTTAAATGTTGTACCTAAGGCTAAGATGGAGGTGAGGCCTAAACATGCCCATGGGCAAGGCAAGTTGTTAAGCTACTTTGGCGTGATTAATTAGTTCAAGCTAGATTAGTGCATGTTAGGCTGTTAGGTCTCGTAGATTAAGGGCAATTGCAATATTTAAGGGTGGAAGCTAGATCTTTAAGGGCACATCACATGAGTTTCTTGGAGTTTGGGGGTATGTAGGCAAGATCAAGTTAGGCAAGGTGACTCGAGTGTAAACATAGCGGATATTGGTATTACCATATTTTTATATATATTTTTTTAATTGAAACCATATACATATCTATGTAGCTTAATTTATATGTATGTAATTATCAGTGTCTTTGTAAGAGTTTATAGAAATTTCTCTATATATATGAATTTGTTTCTATATACTTTCTTCGGTTCCAAATTTATAACATTT
The DNA here is from genome assembly GCA_036321105.1 of Dracaena cambodiana. Classification (NCBI taxonomy): domain Eukaryota; kingdom Viridiplantae; phylum Streptophyta; class Magnoliopsida; order Asparagales; family Asparagaceae; genus Dracaena; species Dracaena cambodiana. The sequence goes on from JAYEPQ010000013.1 coordinate 42,090,343, forward strand.
TTTAGGAGAAAAAAAACTGGTTCCAAATAAGTGACACATCATTAAAATCAAGAAACATACCGTAACTAATATATATATATATATATTCCCTTTGTTATCGTAAATCAATAATAATGTAAGATGTTTTTTGAGATAGAAGAAGTGGAAATAATTGAAATTTTTATTTTTTCCTTTTTAGATAAAATAGAAGGTATATATTGATCTCTTACAAAGTGTAGAAACTACTATCGCTTTAGCAGTTAGGTATGAAAATAGATATGAATCAAAAAATTATGGCTAACCTAACATCCATATTGTCATGAATGCGACATAGATTTTAGAGTCAAACTGATCAGAACTTAAAATATAGCCATGGAATTAATTACTGATAAAAAATATGAACAGATGTAAACAAAATGATACAATGACCATAATTTTATAGGTGAAGGAGGTAAATATAAAATATAAAAATAAGAGAATTACATATAATTCTCGATCATCATAATCAGCCTAATTAAAGATATTTTACAAATATACTAATTGAAATTCTCAAGAAATCTACATTGAGGTTTTTAACTGTCTTAGATGTTTAAATAAAATAATATATCAGATTAAGGATAACATTAACTTTATTCAACAAGCACATGAAGCCTCAATTACTATATAAAATCTTCTTCCTTGTAATTAGCAATGGGACTCCAAATGTCAGAGAGTGGGTGGCATTTTGGAAATAAAAAACTTCTGATTAATGATTTAATTAATTAGTTAAGAGGAAATTAGACTCATAACAGTAATGGATGCTTTCTTCTTGCAGTGGACAAAAGATACGTTTGGGTCAAACTTCATCAAATGACATCCGTCAATAATCACAACATAATTAAATCAAACCATGTGCTCTGTCATGTTATCATCTTGCATTGTTGCTCACAAACTTATATATTTTTAATGACAATAATTAAGTAGTTTAAAGATTCAATGTTATAGAAAGTGATTTAATTAGCTTAAAGTATGTAAACATTGGAGGTTGATCCAAATGAGTGGTGTTAAGAGTTTATATGTGAGTGTATTCTCCACGCCGGATAATATCGGATTGAACAAGAAAAATTTATGGATTTAAATATACAGTTGGGATTTTTATCTATCAACTTAAGTCCTATGAGTACAATAATTACAAATTTCATTTAGTAATCTCGTGAAATTATTTATGGAAGCTTTTTTATATGAAATTTAAATTAAGATAAATTAATTATATACAGCACTGCCATTTTCGTATGCTATATATATATAAATATCATTCCCACTAATATCAAGAATGCCACGGCCTGGTCGCTGCATCCCGGTGGCATTTTCGAAATTACAACAAGATACGAGGCTATTTTTATACTTTCTATATCTATATATAGCCCTTTGCATTCTTCTCTTTTTCAATCATTGCATCTCTCTCTCTCTCTGCTTCAGAATGCTGCTCCGCTACGTTGCGCCGTTCTTGCTACTCTGCGCCGCCGCTCAGGCGGCCGCGGCGTTCACCGACGGTGAGATCACCGGAGCACCACCGAGTCTTCTCGTTAATTTTGTACTCCTTCACTAGACTCTTGGTTGCTTGTCTTGAAAAGTAGTCTCCAATAAATTTTTTCATATTCGTACATTATTTTTTAATAGATAATTCCACGTGTTTCGTTCACGGTTCAGATTTTACCGAATTTAAACTGCATGATCAATAGTGTAAGTTCTAACATATGTTTTTGTATATCAAATTCAACGATTTCCGTTAACCATCATCACAACTTCATAATTTTTATAAAGCGGTAGGAATTACAAAATAGTTTCAAAGCAACTAGATTTAAATGACTCTCAGTTGCATATTGTCCAGATTCTTGTCCAATATAAATGCTTGATACGTAGAAACATTATAGAATACAAAATACTAATTATAATTTTAGAATTTTGGTGTGGTATCATGCCAAAAATGAAAATATTGTTGTTAAGTGAGTTTATGGGAACATGCTAACTCAAAAAGTCAAAGAAAACTTTTTTAAAGAAAATAAAAATTAAATAAAAGATATATATATATATATATATATATAGGTGCATGTACAGTAACAGAGGAGATCGAATCAATCCTTTTTACTTTGAACAAAAGGCTTGCTGGACCCAAGGAAGCCCATGTGACTCGCAAAGGACTCGCTCCCATGTTAGAACTCACGTGGGCTCTTGCTAGTCACCAGAGCCCACGTGAGTAGGGCTGAGGAGAAAACTAATTAAACCGCAAAATTGAATCGAATCGGTTTAGTTCATTCGGTTTTCGGTTCGATTCTATTTAAAAAATGAAATTAATTACGGATTTTGAATCGAATTTAAGTAGTTTTAGCTCCAATCCAAACTGACCAAAAAAACTGAACTTTGCAAAATTATAACTATTCTTTTCCTTTGATTTATTTTTAATATGTTTTTCTTTTAAATATTTGATAAAAAACATGTAATTATTATTTTAATAGAAAGAAAAATTAAAAATAGAAAGAAAAATTATTATTTTTCTTATAAAATACACGTATTTATCATATATTTAGTTTCAAATCCAAATAACCGAAAACCGACCGAACCGAACCGAACAAAAAATTCGGTTTCGGTTTTGATTTTTTTGAAAGTTTGGTCGGTTTCGGCTCTAATATTTCGATTCGGTTTCGGTAAAAAATTTTTTTATCCAAAACCTAACCGACCCGACCAATAATCATCCTTACCGATCAGATTCTCAAACATTAATTTTGTTTTAATCTTTTTCTTTGTTATTAGTTTAAATTTTTGATAATTAATCGTGGGCAATTTTAGATTCAGCACAATTTAAAGGTGATCATCGTGATTAAAATATCATTCTTCTACTCATATTTGAATCAACATGAAGTTAATTTATAATGATTTATATGAATTTTTTGGGGACAGGCTTGTTGCAGAACGGTAACTTCGAGCAAGGGCCCAAGGCATCGGACCTGAAAGGCACGAAGGTGATCGGCAACAACGCCATCCCCAGCTGGGAGACCTCCGGCTTCGTCGAGTACATCCCCTCCGGCCACAAGCAAGGCGACATGCTGCTCGTCGTCCCCGAAGGGGCCTTCGCGGTCCGCCTCGGCAACGGGGCCTTCATCAAGCAGAAGGTCGCCGTCGACAAGGGGACGCGGTACTCCCTCACCTTCAGCGCGGCCCGCACCTGCGCGCAGAACGAGCAGCTGAACGTGTCGGTCACCCCCGACGACTCGGGCGTGCTCCCCATGCAGACCATGTACAGCAGCAACGGGTGGGACTCGTACGCGTGGGCGTTCAAGGCAGCGCTCGAGGAGGTCGACGTTGTGATCCATAATGTCGGTGCTGCTGACGATCCTGCCTGCGGGCCGCTCATAGATTCGGTTGCTATGAAGGCGTTGAATCCGCCTAGGATCACCAACAGTAAGATTGAGTCCTTTACTTTACACAGGTAGACCTCATGTAGTATTGGGAATATGTCACTTAATTAATACCCCTGAATTTTGAAACTCTCAAAAAATTCCCTGAACTTAGCTATTTTCACTCTTTTTTTTTTTTTATTAAAGTGCATTCTTATCCCTCAAATTTTTATTCTACCATTATCTCTCCTAAAGTGTACTGGTTAAAAGAAAGGATGAGAATAGAATAGTAATTTGAGAGACAAGAGTGCACTTTAGTAAAAAAAAAAAGAGTAAAAATAACCAAGTTCAGGGGGTTTTTTGAGAGTTTCAAACTTTAGGAGTGTTAAGTGACACATTCCCAATACTATATGGAGTCTAACTGTAATTAATCCAAATTACAAACTAGTAAACAAAATTTAGTGTATGTATGTTTGCATTGATCATCCTCTCATTTTGGTTGTCAATCGTTAGAGAACTTGATGAAGAATGGCGGCTTCGAAGAGGGCCCCTACATCCTCCCGAACACGACGTGGGGAGTCCTGATCCCGCCCCACATCGAGGACGATCACTCCCCACTCCCCGGCTGGATGGTCGAATCCCTCAAAGCAGTCAAGTACATCGACTCCCCTCACTTCTCCGTCCCCAAAGGCAGCCGCGCGGTCGAGCTGGTAGGGGGCATGGAGAGCGCCATCGCTCAGGTGGCACGGACCGTCCCTGGCAAGTCCTACGCCCTGACATTCTCCGTCGGGGACGCCAGCAACGCCTGCCGAGGCTCGCTGGTGATCCAGGCCTTCGCAGGCCAGGAATCGATCAAGGTGCCGTACGAGTCCGCAGGCAGTGGCGGGTCCAAGCGAGCAGTGCTGCGGTTCACCGCGATATCGGCGCGCACCAGAGTTGTGTTCATGAGCACGTACTACAGCACGAGGAGCGACGACAGGAGCTCGCTCTGCGGCCCGGTGCTGGACGACGTCGCGCTCATCAGCAGCCGCAGCAAGATGGCACGGCGGGTGATGTGATAAGCGTAGTCTGGTTTGGGTGGGTTTTTTTGTAATTCTTTGTTTGTATGAAGATGGATTCACATCTCGGCGATGGTTATTAATTGTAGTCTACGATCTCTCTGATCGTATAGATTTTGTTGCGTTATCTGATCAGGCCATGAGTTATCTTGCAATTGAAGTACAATTTCAAAGAAGAGTAATGGATTGTGGGGATTATTGATATCAGAAGAAGGATGAACTGAATTCTATCAGTTTTTATCAATTTAAAAGTACAATTTCATGATATCAAAGGACCTATATTATATATAATAATTATCTCTGATTCTTTGGCCACTATAAGGAACTTGTTTTTTCATCAGAAACTATGACGTTTTCTGTTTCTAAAGACAACACACACTCCATGTGCTGCAGTCCAATTTCACTATCTCTTATAACAACGAACTTGTTTGTTCACGAGAAACTTTGGTATAAGTAAATTTTAGGGAGGCGAGATCATAATCTAAAAGAATTTTTTTTAAAAAAAATATTGGAGATAGTGGAATTGAATTATAGCCTCAGCTAATTTGTGTGAGCTGTCAGCTTATTTATATTTTTTTTCATATATATATATATATATATATATATATATATATATATATATATATATATATATATATAACGCTCCCGTTTTTCGGCTGCTTCCCAAAACGGATGACGCTACTTATTACTTACACTAGACAACCCAACAGTCACAGGATCTTGAAATAACCGTAATTACTGCCACAATCGGATTAATAAATAACATGTCTGAAACTTGAAATGATTTCATTTATACAAAGAGTTTATTACATAATATGGCACACTGCTTTAAATATGAACACAAAAGAGTCAAAGAGAAAAATAGTGTCCAAACAAAAGGAAATATAAACAAAATATACAAAAGTTTTTCAGAAGTACTTCGATTACCTATTATCACTCGATCTGTCCAACGAAGTACGGATTTTCAATTGGGGCTAGATCCCCTTCTTCACGTTCCAAATCTGGGTTCAAAACCCCGGATATTAAACCCGGCAAGTAATACATTTAAAAAGAGAAATTGTGTACTATCATAGTACAGGAATATCAGTGTGCATGAGTATATTTATGTCAGTGTTGTTTGTGTGCATATAAATTAACATGAAGGTAACATATAAATTAACATGAAGGCAAGTATAAATAAATGCATAAATAAATAAATATGACAATAACTACTTTATCTATTTAATCACATATTCGATTGGTCTCAGTCATCGTCCAATTTAATTATAGAAACTGTATTAATGGATAAAATAGCGTTATTCTCCATTGTCGTATAAGTGTCGGTGCATACCCGGGACCCAGCCCCAATATTCATGGCGCTGGACCATGACATGCCGCTAGGCACTCAATCAAGTTTCGTACTGTATTACAGTACGGACATACCACTCTGGGTAAATATCAATTGGTGATCCAGTAATCACCCAGGCCGCTGCAGTAAAAAAATCTTGGCCCTAACAATACAATCAATCTTTATACGGTAAGGCTCTTATCCATCATATAGTTTCTCCCGTCCCCGTGTTCATAATGAATTATGCACATGAAAATTTTATTTTTCATTTATTTGTTTATTATTGTTTTTCAATTCATGATAACATGCTTATATTTCCACGACTCTACATGACATGTAGTATTATAACACATAATCTGTAATATTAAAACACATGACTTGTAATATCAAAGCACGTGATATGTAAAATACATGACTTGTAATATCAAAACTCATGACATGTAAAACACATGACTTGTAGCATGATAAATTAACACATGATATATTAGAACACATGATTTGTAATATCAAGTCACATGACTTGTAGCATGATAGATGTTAGCGTACAATTGTACCACAATGCATATCATCAAAAATATTACAATAATCTGGTTTCATTCTCAGTGTCAATTAATAATCCAATTTGGGAATCAAGTGAATCAAATAATAATACTGCATTTTTTTTTTTTAAACCCAACGTATGCATTTATTATTACATTTCTAGGCTCAATTATATATATTAATATGCATTTCTTTTTTAATTAAAATCTAATTTATTACTATTATTAATTATGTCCAATTAATCCAAAATAAGTCCAATTCAAATCCTTCAATCATTTAATTCATTAAGTCCAAACCTGCTAAATTTCCACTTTTCATATTTTTATTTAATTTTATTTTTTCTTTTTCTTTTCTGTCCAGCCCAGGCCTAAACCCACTAAATTCCAACTTATTTTTATTTTATTTTCTTTTCTTTTCTGTCAGGCCCAGACTAGGCCCAATGTCATTTCATTTTTCTTTTTCTTTTTCTTTTGCTGGGCTGGGCTGGCCGGTTCAGTCTATTATTAATATTTTTTCTTTAGCCCAAGTTAAATCCAAGCCCATCTTTCCTTTTCTTTTCCTTTGAATTTCTCATGGACTGGACCAGGCCCACTTACCCCTTTTTTTTCTTTTCTTTTTCTTTTCTTTTCTCGTTTATTTTTCCCTTTGGGCCAGGCCCAGTTCCTTTTTTTTTTTTTTCCTTTTACCTCATAGAACTGGCCCAGTCCACTTTTCTTCCTTTTCCCCTTTCTCTCTTTATTTTCCTGGCTCTTCGCCCAAGCTCTCTCTATCATTATTATTATTTTTCTTCTTTCTATTTTTGCATAGGTTGCATGCAAAATTATTTTTACATGCAACCGAGTTATATATATATATTTTTTGTAAATATTAAAATAAATAAATAAAACAAATATCATGATATTTATATATATCAAAATTAACACACTAACTTGGTTCAGTTTTCAATATCATTTAATAGATCAAAATATGAACTAAACATTTTTGCAAAATAAATCACGTATGCACATATAAATTAAATACAAATTAAATAAAGAATTATACAAATTGAATAAAGAAAGGATAAATAAAAATATAGCAGTATTACTTGCCTCGGCTTGATCTCGAATATTCGGTTCGAATCCTCGATTCGGTTTGATTTTTCATTTTCTTTCTCTTTTATTTTTTTTTTTCTGCTGTTGATTTTGGTTGAGAAGAGAAGAGAGGGTGAGAGTGTTGGGTTCTGTTGGGTTTGGCCGAGAGGATTGAAATAGAGAGAAAGAGAGTTTTTTTTTCTCCCTCTCCCCTTAACACCTCACCACCTAAATTTCCCTCATGTGACACCTCAAAAATTTTTTTTTGCCACCCTCCACTTGATCACGACAGCACAACACTCATTCATTATTTTATTTTAATTAATTAATTAATTTATTTAATAATTTTGGTTTCGTGTAACATTATTTGAATACTACCAAACTTATGTAGAACGTACTGCTCAACGAGATGAACGCTACAAAATTATCCGTTTGTTATTTCGATATCCAGTATAAATGAACCGAAATTCCGAAATAATTATAAGGATAATTTTAATTTTATTAAATTAGCAATTTTGGGAGTATTTTTCGGCATCGTAAGAAAAATCTCCAAAAATCCTAAATTTTACAAAACTAATAATGGCGAAGACCGAATATCATTTAGGTTTGTAGATTTAAAGTTATGTTAACCGAAAGTTATTTCGGTGTCCAAAATTGACTTCGGATAACTTATTCGGCACCACTAGCAATACAAGTAACTCAAAATTTGAGGTATTACAATATATATATATATATATATATATATATATATATATATATATATATATATATATATATATATATATATATATATATATATATATATATATATATAGAAAACGGGAAATACACCGACGGTGAAGGAAGTTTCCTTCACCACCGCTTAGGTGACCCAATAAAATTATTACACGTGGTGTCATTTAAGAGAATTCATTTATTTGTTATTTTGAATGACACCCTAAGTTATAATTTTATTGGGCCAACTAAGCGGCGGTGAAGGAACTCCCTTCACCGCCGGTGTATTTCCTGTTTCCTCATATATATATATATATATATTTGAATGGTTCATGGTTGGGTTTCAAAGTACAAGAAAACCAACCGTTAATTCGGTTAGGTTTGAACCAAAGCTCTTCTAGCCTCCATTTCAAGAAATATTTATAAGAAATTTTTAAACATTGGCCATTAAAAGAAAATTACAGAATCTGCATTTAGCTTGCGACTTGGGGGGATGCACAATTTGGTGTTTCTAGATGGAATCTATTCAATGCATTCATCTCTAGATATGGGGATTGCAACCTGCATATTTCAACTAAAAGTTATGATATTTCCAAATTTTATGAAAATACATTGATGGAAATATTAATTATTAATTAAAAAACAAACCAAATATCTACTTTCCGACTATTTCTAACTATACACTTTTAAAATAAAAAATACTTTCGTGAGTATCTAAAAAGACCAGTGAATGTATATTTAGAAATCGATTCATTAACTTATATATTAATTTCGTTTTTAAAATTTTTATATATTTGAAAACCCGTAAAATTTTATATATAAAATAAAAAAGTTCTTTGGAATTTTCCAAAAATATCGTGTTTTTGCGAAAGTTGAATTTAAAGATTCCTAGTCGAAAGTGCTATATTTTGTGCATGCCATCTAACCACCTTAGTTATTATATCATGCAATTGTGTGGAACCACATGACTTATAAATTTGTGTATGCAATCCCATTAAGGATGGTAATAGATATCAATTTTTGTCCCCTCTCATAAAATTTTTTGAATTAAAAATATTTTTTTTTTACCGTCCCTAAATCCAGTCCACATCATTTGAGGCCCAATGGGCCACATGGTATTCAAAGACAACTTGGCCACATCCTTTCATCCTCGGTTAGCACATTAATTCTGGCCACGTGTCCCCATCTCACAACCATCGACGAAACAATCCTACGGTCGAGAGAGTCGCGTCGGTTCACAGCAAGCGAAGTTTCTAGCGAAAAACCCCTTTCTAGGGTTCCATTTCCATACACCGTGCTTTCCCTCTCTCTATTAAACCCTCAGCTCCCCTCTCCCTTCTCGTTCAGAGATTTTCGAGATCCAAGCAAAATCTAATGGTAGAATCTCTTTCCCTTTCGCGTTCAGATCTAGGGTTAGGGTTTTCTCTTTCGATTTCTTTGATTGATTTCGATTTCGTTATCTCTTTTTCCTTTGTTTTTGAAGGCATTGCTGAATCAGCAGACTGTGGATTATCCGAGTTTCAAGCTCGTCATTGTCGGCGACGGCGGCACAGGTAAATTATTTTCCCCTTTTAAGGTATTTTTTAAAATTTTTAAATTTTTTTGAAAAGTTCGATCTTGGATCTCTCTGGTCATGGGCATTCATATGGTTGTATGCTGATTCGAGTTAAAAATCCCGGCTTTAGGGTTTTAGGCATCAGTTTTGGGTATTTGTGTTGATTTTTGGGGGTTTTGATCATGTTGAGCTGAAAGTTATCTTTGTTATTATCTTGTTCAGGTAAAACTACATTTGTGAAGAGGCATCTCACTGGTGAATTCGAGAAGAAATATGAGCGTAAGTAATCTTTACTGATTGATTTTTTTTTTTTTTTAAATGCATCAGAGTCTTGTTTTTTTAGGGCTAATATTTGATTTGTCATGTTTTTTAATTTCTGCAGCAACTATTGGTGTTGAAGTCCATCCCTTGGACTTCTTCACAAACTGCGGAAAGATCCGGTTTTATTGCTGGGATACTGCCGGCCAAGAGAAATTTGGTGGTCTTAGAGATGGTTACTAGTAAGTTTCTGAGTGATTCTTTCGATTGAATTTTGTTTTATATAGAAATTCTTAGGCCCGTCCATGGTTATTTGCCTGTATGTTTGTGTTTTGGTGGTTATTATACCTTGATCAGTGTTAAGATACTATCTTTTTTTCCAGCATTATTTCCTGTTAACTTGGAAGATTATCTGCTGCAACCTTTATTTCACTTTCGGCTCGAATGTAAACTCGGCATTCAATTTCATGTTCGTACAACAACTGATTTGATCGATTAGTTCTCATTATTCTAATTTAGTAGTTCTAAGATATGATATTTAGGTTGCACCTTTGAAATGTATTGAATCAAATGATATTTTAAATTTATTTATGGTTTGAATATGCGGTTATTGTAAGTTCCATCTAGTTCACCGCAATTGCTTTCATTGTTCGGTTGTCTAATATCTAAAATTCTGTTCTTGCATTTGGTTGTAAGGACCTAAAATCCATTTCCTTTTTACACTGTCCATCATGCCTCCACTAGAAAACAAATGATTGAGATCAACTCATGCTAGCTTGTACGTAAATATGCGAGGATGCATTTAACATGAGTGCCTCCATTAACCACTGAAAATTTGAGATCAGCTCCCATGCAGGCTTGTATTTTAATATGCAAGTTAAATTTAGCATATGAGTGCTAAGGATGGAAAAGGGTCTGGCATTAGGCTGCTTCGTGATTGAGGTGTGTTATATGACTTGTATTTTCCTGGTGACAATTGCAGCAGGTCTATTTTTTTTGTTATGAGTACAAGTATTTAACCTAGTGGTCAATTCAGTTTTTCTTAAGGAAATATAGTTCAAATGTACTTGACTTTTGAGATCAGGAGTGTTGTTTATATACAACAAGTTACAAATATTTTAAAGAACTGAGCAGGCAGCATATTGCCTTGTTGTTCTTCGCTTATTTTTGGGTGCCCATGTGTTCTATTGATATTTAGAGGAGCGGAATTTCGTCATATAATCATTAACTGGTGCTAATGTACCAATTTTTTTATGTTATGAACTTGTGGTTGAATTTTTCCTTCCTTCGCCTATGTGCATCAATTTTTGGGAGCTGCCTATCTTCTTATGGAGAACATAGAAAGATCCATCGTTGAGATCTTAATCTGGACTTTATAATATACTTATTATTTCCTTGATAACTGAATATCCATTCCTGTTTGATTTAAACACCAGCCTCTGCTGGTTAAAAGGTCCTATTATGTATATGTTCCAGATTTAATGACCTGCAAACTTACTTCTTAAGAGTTTTTTGTTATTCTACTACTTGCTAATAGGTCTTTATCATTGCTGTTGACTTGAATTTGCAGTATCCATGGCCAGTGTGCAATTATCATGTTTGACGTCACTGCACGATTGACGTACAAGAATGTTCCCACATGGCACCGTGACCTTTGCAGGTTCGTTCTTGATCGCCATCGGTGATAGTATCTTTTCTGTTCTCATTCTTTGGGTTCTAATTTGTTACTGGATTGCACATTAATAATTGCAGGGTGTGTGAGAACATTCCTATTGTTCTGTGTGGTAACAAGGTTGATGTGAAGAACAGGCAGGTGAAGGCAAAACAGGTGACTTTCCACAGGAAGAAGAACCTTCAGTACTATGAGATCTCTGCTAAGAGCAATTACAACTTCGAGAAGCCCTTCCTCTATTTGGCAAGAAAGCTTGCGGGGTAATCAGGACGGCCAACTTTTTCTTACATCATCTGTATTTGTATTTAGACTTATGGTTGAATCTAATCATGTAAATTGGCGTTGCAGGGATCCCAACCTCCACTTTGTTGAATCTCCTGCTCTTGCTCCCCCAGAGGTGCAGATCGATTTGGAAGTACAGAGACAGTAAGTGCTTTATGTATCATGCTTCTTAGAACTTCCTACATTTGAAGTTCGCAATGTGTTGCACACCTGGCTGGAATCTCTCTAACCCGCTGTATTATCTTGCCAGGCACGAGGCAGATCTTGCTGCAGCTGCTGCACAGCCTCTTCCCGACGACGACGATGATGCATTTGATTAGAGCAGAGCAAATAGTCCTTTCTCGTTTGTTCCCTTTTCCGGGGCTCATTCACTGTAGTATGCATTGGTTCTATGGAATATTATATATGTAAGCTCCTTCCAAATGGAGGCGTTGAAGAGTTTGGATGAGAGTTTTGGATTTACCTTTCCCCCCTTCGTTGCGTTCTTAAGTATTCATTACTAGTTTGGAGGTTGTTAAATTCTCTTTACTGTGTTTGGACCTTTTTTTTGTATGGGTGTGTTGCAAGAGCTTACCTGATTGATTGGTGACAGGTTGAAGTACATGTTTTTTGAAGCTTGTTTTGTATTTTTGTCCACCTTTAGAAAATATTTCCCATGGAATTATTGCTGTTCGAGTGATAGAACAATTGTGGCTTTGCTTATGCAATGAATGCTGCTCTATTGTGTTGTTGAAGTGGTGTTCAACCATTGAAGTTATGGATGCAGCTTGTCATGGTTTATGGATGAGCTGCCATGCGTGTGTTTTGATACTATCAGACTTTTTGTTTCCCTCTTAATTACATTCTGTAAAGATTGATTCCTGGGTGGGTGGGTGAGTCCTTATTCAAGCAAAGGGATTCTATGTGAGAGAGGTACAGGCTTGTCTCGAATGTGATGATAAGCTCTGGTTCTAAACAAAATAAAATTAATAGAATATGAAAATTTGCCGTGTGTATTTGTTCTTTAGATGTTCATGACCATCGTGTATATGCTCTTTAGATGTTCATAACCATGCAAGTCTTATAGATCGTTTTTCTAATTTTGAATTGCGTGTTCAACGAAATTTTTTTTTAGTGCATCTCCCAATCTCATTAATGAGAATGAAATTTTACCATACATCTTTCTACGTGTGTGCACTCATAAAATGAAACTTAATTTTCAGTTTTCACAGCTATAGGAGCCTCATAAATGGATAAGCACATACTTGACTGGCTCACTTCTCGTTACTCGCTATTTTCTGTGTTATTGTACCAGTAGATGGTGCTATCGATGGGATAACTGATAGGTTTTTTTTATAAAAGGCCCCGAGTTTTTAATTTGGGGATGTTAATAAATGCATTTATGGATCAAATTTTAGTTTTTACTATACAAAATTTTGAATTAGAAAAATAAAATTTTCATTTTCAATTCAAAATTTTATATAGCGGGGACCAAAAATTGATCCATAGACGCGTCTATTACCATTCCTACTTTAATTTAAGCTAATACTTTACAGAAGTTTCCAAAATAGCACATTATTTTTCCTAGTGAGCCAACTTAATACTTATTCAGATTGAAAGTCCAAATCAAAAATACATTATGCAGTGGGCTCACTAGAAAAAAATAGTGTACTCCTTCAGAAACTCCCATATTTTGCTGGAGTTTCCAAAAGAGCATGTTTTTTTTTCCCAGCGAATCCACTTAATAACAATCCGGTATTTGAATCCGAACAAAAAATATATTGAGAAGCAGGTTCACTAGGAAAGTTGGTGTGCCTCTTTAGAACATCCCATATTCTGCTGCTGCGCCTGTTTGCTGATTGAACCTTTTTCTTTCCTGATATTATGAGATGCCACTATTGTCTTTTTGGAAATCATTTGAGTCGCCGTTAATTTTAAATTATATTTAGTTTGTTTTACGGTCATTTTGCTTGATAATACATTGTTAGCCTACAGCTCAAAGCTTAAACTCATGATGATCAGTTGGTCGGTATATCGTAGATCAGAGTTTTTTGATCGGATTTGAGGATAAAAAATTCTGATTATTGTTGAAAATTTTTTCTGACCAAACTCCAACCGATTTTGAACGAAGGCGGACAAATTCACTAAGTCGGTGGTAAAATTTGTTTTTGGACATTCAGTTGGACAGACGATCAGAGTTCTCATGTAAGATTCGAAGATAGAAGAATTCAATCACTGTTGAAAATTTTTTCGATTTCAGTGGGAGTCAATCAAAACTGTCTTGAGTTAGATATCGTGTTCACCCATAGCTTAAACCCGAGGTCAATATCACGAGGATCCAACTAAAAGCTATGGCAGATATTTTGCGAGATGGACGGCCAAATTTAATTCTCTCCTTTAACGGGTTGAATCCGACGACGGAGATTGTAGCGTCGTTCCTAAGCGCCGGTCTCATTCTTGTAGTCCCGTGGGTTCAAGGCTTAGGGACTCCCTATATAAAACCCCGCTCCCCTCTCCGTCTTTCTCAAATCTCAATCAAAGCATCGCTCCCTCTTTCGAATTTCGAACATCGATAATTGTACTCTCTCTCTCTCTCTAATTTCGAACATCGATAATTGTACTCTCTCTCTCTCTCTCTCTCAATATATTTTCTCCATCATCTGGGGTTTCGTTTTTGATCGACGCTTGGGGTTAGGGTTTCGTTTCTTAGTTGCAGGCCCTTCCCAACCAGCAGACCGCCGTATACCCTAGCTTCAAGCTTGTCATCGTCGGAGACGGCGGCACTGGTGAGATGCCATGCGGCGATCTTTTCGATTTTGTGCCTCTTTTTAGGGCTTTTATCATGGATTTAGCGTTTATGGTTGTTTGTGCGATTTTGCATTTTTCTTTTTTCAGGGAAGACTACTTTCGTGAAAATGCATCTCACCAGAGAATTTGAGAAGAAATACGAACGTATATATCTAAATTTAATTTCTCAAAATTTTAGATTTTAAAAGAGTAATTATTAATTGGTGTTGATGTCCATCCGTTGGATTTCCACACGAATTATGGGAAAAATTCGGTTTTATTGTTGGGACTGCAAGCCAAGAGAAGTTTGGAGGGCTCGGTGATGGAAACTAGTGAGTTTTATTTTGCACTTTTGTGTTTTGATTTTGCTTCGTTTCTTATATAAATATACAAAAGATGTAATTTCTGATAGGTTGTTAATTGATACATTTGCTTATATTGTGTGTTTTTGATATATGATAGTGCTGTTCAATTGGTGTTGCTTTGCTATGATTCTTGTAGTTGGTAATGTAATGTGTTGGAATATTTATTGGATATCAAGCTGGGTAACTGACATTGATTGGGTCCTTGTGAATTTTGGTTTTAGGTCCGTAGTTTGTACTTATATAAACGAATATGAAATTATATTTGTATTATTGTTTATCCTCTCTGCATTGCATTTGTCATATAGTCTTGCCAAAGTTGTGCTTTTCTCATTTTTCTTTTTTCACTCATGTAGGACCATATAGATTGGGACAAAAATTGGGGAGCCTGCACTCTTGACCTACTTTAGATCATGCTGGTAATGGACATTGGTTGGGTCATTGTGTATTGTATTTGTAGGTGTATATATGTTACTTTTCAAGTTTGTTTGCATTTATTTACAACGGTTTTAATGAACATGGATATTTAAGTTGAAAGAGTAACCTTTTAAGGTTGCCTATGATGAAAGCAGGGCTATTAGGTCCTTGTGAGAATGGATTAAACATGATAATTCAACTTTATAATTCATCTTATGTTTACTTCCTCCTCATTACTGCCACCTACTTTATTATGTGTATAGTTCTTTGGTTTGCACTCACTTGTACACTCACTTGTTTCCTTGGTGGTACAAGTCTAAAAAATTTTGTGTATTATTCTTGGTTGATTGCGGAAATTGAGATGAGCATGTTATCTCTACTGAGATACTAAGAACCCCATGGTTTAAACTGCTTGAAGTATTCATCATATATGCATGTTGTATGTGATTTGTATAACCACTACTAGTTAATGGTAAATACCTTTCCAAGAAAAATGCTGAGGGAGCAGACTATACATGTCTATCATGCTAAACTCATGGCCTGAAGATTAAAGACCTTCGCAAGAAAAACTGTTCTATGTAAGATAGTGGTATTTGCAATTCTAGTAAGAGGTAGTTTACATATCTATCATCCCAAATCAAAATGTTCTCATTTCTGAACTACTTCTTTATGCATTTCTCGACTCTGTTGCTTCTGTTAACTGCTTTGCATTACATGGCATTGCACTTGACATTGTGTGCTTAGAAGTAGTTGTCTCTTTGTCAATGTATGCTCATAATTGTCATTGAGTAATTATTGCCATTGTATTTGGCATTATATTTAACATTTACCTTTGATCATTGTCATTGAGTAATTATTGCCATAACGATTGTTCCCACATTGTCCTGGTTACCATTGATTTGTTTGTATTATCTATAATTTATTTTTTCCCCTTCTTCATTCATTGCATAAATTTGGGTGCATAATAATTGGTGCTCTTGTATTGAACACATATCACGTTCAATTTATCTGTATTATTATTTTAGTGTTTACTATTTGTCGAACTTGATAATTTTTAACTGTCTCTTCCAATCTCCAGCATTAACGGGCAATGTGCAATTATCATGTTTGATTTACTGCACGCCTGCTTACAAAAGTGTGCCAACATGCATAGGGATCTTGTTATGTAAAAAACGAGTGGGAAAATAGCAAATGACCAAGACTAGAGAAATTGAGACACAAAGATTTACGTGGAAAACTCCTTCTTGGGTAAAAACCACGGACAAGACAGAAGAATTTATTACTATACAGAAGTAATAATTTACAAGGGAGAGGAGAGTTTGGGACAAGAAATATGAGAGGGGGAGAGGCTAATTTATAGCCTTCCCTTCTCCTTGCCTTAGTTCCCACACTCGATGTGGGACTAAATATTTCAACATTCTCCCACTTGAAGATTTAATTGAGTTTCAATTAATCTTTCACACCATTCTTTCTGCCTTGTAATTATATTGCTTACGTCTCTGCTAGGCCACATGAGAATCGACACCAAATGAACTTGTCCGTGTTGACTCCTTTTGTCAAAAAATCTGCTAGGTTCTCTTTAGTGTGTATTTTCTGTACATCTACCGTTCCTTCTTCCACTTTCTCACGAACGAAGTGATACTGAACTCGGATATGCTTGGTTCAAGAATTAAAGGCTCAGTTGGCTAGAGAGTTTGAGATGAAGGACTTGAGACCAGCAAACAAGATTCTAGGGATGCAAATTCACCGAGACAGAAGTAATAGGAAGATTTGGCTTACTCAGAAAAACTATTTGAAGAAAATTCTTCGAAGGTTCAATATGCAAGATTGTAAGTCAGTTTCTACCCCTCTTCCTGTTAATTTCAAGTTATCCTCAAGTATGTGTCCTACCAATGAAGAAGAGAGGATGGAGATGTCTCGAATACCGTATGCATCAGCAGTGTGTAGTTTAATGTTTGCTATGATCTGTACAAGACCAGACATTGCACATGCAGTGGGAGTGGTTAGTCGGTACATAGCAAATTCTGATAGAGAGCATTTGAATACGGTAAAGAGGATTCTGCGATATATTAAAGGAACCTCAGATGTTGCATTATGTTATAGAGGATCAGATGTAATTGTTCGTGGATATGCTGACTCTGATATGCAGGTAATTTTGACAAAAGTAAATCCACTACTGGATATGTGTTCATTCTTGCAGGTGGGGCTGTAAGTTGGGTTTCAAAATTACAGTCTATTGTTGCAACCTCAACTACAGAAGCAGAATATGTAGCAGCTACACAAGCCAGTAAAGAGGCGATATGGTTGAAGTTGGCGATGGAGGAGTTCGGGCACAAACAAGAGAAGATTTCTTTGTTTTGTGATATTCAGAGCGCTTTACATCTTGCAAAGAATCCAGCCTTTCATTCAAGAACCAAGCATATCCGAGTTCAGTATCACTTCGTTCGTGAGAAAGTGGAAGAAGGAACGGTGGATGTACAGAAAATACACACTAAAGAGAACATAGCAGATTTTTTGACAAAAAGAGTCAACACGGACAAGTTTATTTGGTGTCGATTCTCATGTGGCCTAGCAGAGACGTAAGCAATATGATTACAAGGCAGAAAGGATGGTGTGAAGATTAATTGAAACTCAATTAAATTTTCAAGTGGGAGAATATTGAAATATTTAGTCACACATCGAGTGTGGGAACTAAGGCAAGGAGAAGGGGAGGCTATAAATTAGTCTCTCCCCCTCTCATATTTCTTGTCCCAAACTCTCCTCTCCCTTGTAAATTATTACTTCTGTATAGTAATAAATTCTTCTGTTTTGTCCGTGGTTTTTACCCAAGAAGGGGTTTTCCACGTAAATCTTTGTGTCTCCATTTCTCTGGTTTTGGTCATTTGCTATTTTCCCACTCGTTTTTTACATAACAGATCTCTGCAGGTGAGTCTGGTCTTGGACTGCTACTTTTAAGGGGTTGCCATACGAGTAAACTAATTGTTTTGTATGTGGCATCAAATAAGGTCTGTGAAAATATTCCCAGTGTCCTTTGTGGATGTCAAGAACTGGCAGGTGAAGGCAAGGATGGTCACATTTCACAGGAAGATGAATCTTCAGTACTATGAGATCTCTGCCAAGAGCAGTTTTAATTCTGAAAAGCCATTCCTCTATTTGGCCAGGAAACTTGCTGGGTAAACATCATCTTCTGTGATATTAATTTATTACATTTTGTGCTTGTTTCTAATGCATCTGTCTTTATGCAGAGATTTGAGTCTTCACTTTGTTGAATCCCCTGCTCTTGCTCCTCTGGAAATTCAAATCGACCTTGTTCAACAACAAAAGTTAGCGAATATTGTAATAACCCTTCATCTTTTATAGCTAAAAATAATTTTAAAAAAATAAACAAATAATAAATATAACATTTCATTTTTTTTCTTTAACTCTTACACTTTTCATTTTCTTTAACCTCATAAACCTTTCATCTTCTCCAACTCCAAACTCTTCATCTTCTTCATTATTTAAACCATGAAACTCCATATTTAATTCTCAAAATTAAACTTTTTAATTAACTAAAACTTTTCATCTTTTGTAACTCTCAATCCTTTCAACTCTTAAAACCTCCCAAACCTTTCACCTTTTAAACTCCCATCCTTAACTCTAAAATTAAAATCTTTAAATTAAATTAAAACCTTTCATATTCTCAACTCATTACTTATTCATTTCTCTAACTCCCATCCTTTCATCTTCTCCATAAATTATCTACATTAAATCTCCAATTTAATTTTATAACTTCTCAAACCTTTTAGATTCTATAACTCTCTAAACCCTTCACATTCTGTAACTCCTAAATCCAATCCTATATAAACCCCTAACTCAAAACACATTCCACTCATTCTAAAAATCATCCTCTAACATTCTCATCTCACTGGAGCCACCTTCAAAACCACTGCAGGAGCCGCCACTGGAGCCGCCACCACTTCACCGGAGAAGAGCATCTCCTTCTATGTCTTTCCACATTTTAGGTTCTCACCTTTTGACAAGAGGTTAGATATTATCTTTCTTTTTCTTTTGGTTAAAATATAAATCATAGATTAGCTCATTTACTATTCAATAATCCTAATAACCTAAAAATAACATTCATCTTCTTATAAGCCCAATAAAATAGAGCCAAACCTATTTCCTAATTTCAGACCCGCTTAATACTAAAATCAATTTTTGAGTATGTTATAAATATTAGAAAATTCCCTAAAAATCATCTAAATTTATATTAATATGTTTTTAATATTCTTAGAATATTTTTGATGTGTAGATTACTCCATTGAGCGATATCGGGAAACAAAAATCTAGGTGAGTTCATTTTTGGACTCACTAATCATGCTATTTTATATACATGTTTCAATCATGTTATTTATTTTGTGTAAATTGATTTGTTATTTTGTAGGAATTTATCAATTACTTATTATGTTTCTTGTCATCAAAAATCTATTATCAATTGTCATTAAATTTAAATTACATGGTATAGTTAGATTTTAGAAAATCATATATACAAATTTGATAAATCACATAAAAGTTATATTCACGGAAAAATACTGTTTGTGATGTCATTTTGTGTCGGTGTCTAGAAAAGTTATCTTGCATGCTGGTTCTCTAATTAAAGAACGTGCAACGCAAGGAAAATCTCCTAGCATCCATATAATTGCATGTCCGATATCTCTATGATGTCTCGAATCAGTGACTCTTAAATATAACTAATTGTGATTTATTGAATAAAGCATAAACTGAATGAACTCTATAAATCATGTTGTTAATAAATTAAGAAAAATCCAATTGAAATATTGTACATGATATAATCAATATACTGTACTATACCTAAATGACACTGGGTTGGGGGAGAAACTGAATAATGGAAATATACTCTGTTTCGGTTGTAAACTTGTTAAGTTGTACAACTAAATATTTCGCACATCATGGGTGCCTGATGATTTGCTGGATCATACCTGACTATAATTCCTGTTGCTTGACGGCAGGTCCGATTCACCACCGGACAATCCTGTGACCATTTCCTGGGTCTGTACAGGAAACAATCGAAACAGTGGTATCCCATCAATTAGTTTTTCCAATTACATGACATCCTAAACAAAAATAACTCTGTTATAAAGTTGACTTCGTTAAAATGACATTAAGATAACCTAAATTAATTGACATCATTATTACAGATATCTCATTCTATATTTTCTAAAACTTGTGTTGTTATTATGTTTGGATATAACTGCTATATTTCATATTCTTTCTGCATTTTTATTTTGGTCGCAATCTGACGACCTGGGTGTGCATGTCCAGATTTACCGATGGACACGCCAAAACTGACGCAGGATCTGGTGTACTTTAAATATCATATTGAAGCTCCATAACGGATTAGAGATTCGCTGCTTCCTTTTGTTTAATTTTATTATATTTTGTTTCAATTGTATCTAAACTTCATTCCAATAAATGAAAAGTCAAACTTTTGTTGAATTTTTTCTATCGTAATTACTGAGTATTATTGTGACAAATTTATTGAGGCTTTAGCATATTCAAACTGAATATGTTGTCGGTACCTGTTACACGTGCTTGTATACCGTATATCGGGAGCGGGGCGTGACAAATATGGTACTAGTGCGATTTGCTTTAGAGTTATATGACCATCTGCTGTGATGTTCCCATGTATACTACTTGTAGGATTATAGGTGAAATAGATAAAGGAAAACTTTTACATGGCCTATATAATTTCTTAAGGAGCAATTCTGCGCCTTATGTTATATATCTATTATCTAACTGAGGTTTATGAATTGTCTCAATATTGTTGTCATCTGCATACTGTGTCATTAGCAGTAATGCTAAAAATTTTCAATCTTATGGATAGAAGTAAGTCTGCTTGAATTTGATAGTTGGGGACCTCATACAGAATTAATCCTTTATTGCTTTATTCTGCTAAAAGACGCTGCCTGTGTGGCATTGGCCATCCTATATTGGTTATGCATTTTGTTGATTTCGTCCATGATATTTGTGATAGATACAATAAAAATCATAGGCATCGACATACACACGTTTTGGACAGCATTCCCAGATTGCTACTGATCTGGCTTTGAACACTTGTGAATGCATATTCAATATTAAATTGATTTGCATCCTGGCCCAGTTTAAGGTCACTATATTTAACTGCAAAATTTTTTAGTGGCATTTAAATCTTTTAGGTCCTAAAGGCAGCTAAATATTCTGAATAACTTCAGTTTGCTACTGACCTGGCTACCATTGGCTTGCTATGATGTTTGTATGTTAATTTACTCATGTCCTGGCTAAGTGTGGCTTGCTACAGATCTTGCTAATATCTTCGAAAGAATGTTAATTGGCTAAGAATGGATTTCTAAGATGTTTGATAGAAACTAAAGAGCCTGGAGATTTCATGCTCAGGCATTTCAAGATTATTTTAAGTTCTGTTAAATGATACGCAGTAAGCCTATTAGATTCCTACAATTCATTTTTATAATCGAGTTGGATCTGCTTTGTACAAGTAGAAATTACTTAAATGTTTTTTTGTTTATTTGCTGCTTGTTTAATCTTTTTTTCTTTTGGTTGTGGGCTTGTTTGGGTTTAGGGTGGCAGCTTCAGCTTCCATCTAAAGTTCTAAACAATAATGAGCACTACTTTTTTTTTTTCTTTAAAAAGGGTTACATCTAAGCATGCCCTCCAATACAATAGCAAGCAATTCACTCGGCAGGGTTTGCATGGTAAACTCCAGATTATATCCCATTGAACCTCCTCTAAGTGACCGGGCCTGCCTCAAATATCATGAATCAGCTTGCTGTTTCCTGTCCAATGATCCATTGAATTACTCCTGCTTCATCACCTTTGACAAACCCTAGTAGAGTTTAGCTCAAATATCAAGTGTTGACTTTCTGCAAGTGGGACAGGGGTGCCTCTAAGTGCAACACTTCGCCATGATAATGCGGCCCGAATAATCTCGAATTAATTGGCTCCACTGCTACCACTGCCCAGAAAAGCTAACCTGTCGAAGTTTATTTTCACCCATCCCAGTACAGGGAACCTCCAAACAACATAAATAGGAGTCACACATCAGATGACTTGGGCCCTCAGCCAACCGACAGAAGGAAGCTAGTAGGGTGGTCCATATTGTCATTCATTGTATGGATTTCCTACACATATCCAAGTGTGTATGTTAAGTATTTTCTCAAAAATAACTATGTTTCTGTGTTTGTCTTTGACGTTATTGTTTGCATGTTGTCCTTATTTTCATATGAATTATTTTTCTCAATTATATTTTGTGATTGTTTCAGGTATGAACAGGAGATTATTTCTGCAGCAGCGCAAGCTCTTCCTGATGACGATGATGATGCATTTGATAACTGAAGACACTTCTATTTCCTGGTTGGTAGAACATCAGCTTTCATTGCCTTAAAAGCCTGCATTTAGACTTTGTATTTTGTGTGTCAATTTTCTGATATGACACAGAGCTGTTGGAGTCCATTAATTGTTAGAGTGTCCTTTTTAGCTTTAGCGAAATTTAGTATAAGACATTTTGTCCTTTTTGATAACAGATTTATCTGGAAAAACTTATTTGTAGATGATGCATGATTTAGTCCTTTGCATCTGTTGATGATAAAGGATATACATATATACCTACTGTGAATGCCACCTAACTGTATCAAGGAAAAAAATGTTTTCACAGGCTAATTGCTTGAAGCTCTGGATTGACTCCTTATAGATACCCTTCGGCAGAGGTGTGCCGTGTTGTTTGTATGGTTTTAAAGTTTAACTGTTTTAAGGCAGGTTCATTTCATTGTTAGAAGATTTCCCCCCTTTTCATTTAGTTTTCTTCTTCTTCTGATATCAGCTTAAAGGGCATGCCTGAGTGCAACATTTTCTTTGACGGTCTGCTCAAGCCACAATGCAGTCTCCCTTCATTATTTTGCTACGGTTAGGTTTAATGGTTTACAACATATGCACACTATAATATTAGTGTAGGCTTCTTGGTGAGTTTGTTGATTGTGTTATACTATTTGCCTTACTGATCATCTGGCCCAGTTAATGATATTGTCAAAGTGTGAGATTACTTTTGATATGCTTTGGCACTGGAGGTATATACTGGCTATTTACTGCTTGGATGAATGATGGGTTTTTTTAGGTAGATCCTGGGATTTGTCATGATCCTGGGATCTGTCACATTTGCTTCTTGACTTGGCTTTGTACTCCCTGTGAAAAAGCCTGGGCCTCTGGAGGGAGAGGTGAATAGAAAAGGTGAAAAACCATAATCCCTGTACCCTTGCCTTTCTTGCCCCAATTTTTTCCTCTACTATTCATCCTTTTAGTCCCTTTTTATACCAGCCTACATTAAGAACTAATCAATTGAATGCTATTACTGTAAAATTTTGAGCATTGTTAAAGTTTTCTTAATTGATTGACTCGTTTCTTTGTTAAGATAATTGATCAATCTTCTTCCCTATGTTCAACTGCATTTGGATAGGCTGTCTTCTACCATGTCTCTGGAAATCTAGTTTTTCAGTTATCTTGATTCTATTTTTCTACGAACTTTTACTTAATTTGATTCTTAGTAGAGTACTGTGGCTGAACCGTATTAACTATTTCTTTTTCCTTTTTTTTTTTTGGGAAGAGATACAGTTGTTGCTGTATGTCACTCTCTCTCTCATAGAAGGTTCTGTAGCCGTTTGTTTGTAAAAACTTGCAATTCCCTGCTTCATCATAACAGTGTCTTTAAATATGTATAGTACCTTGGGAGTTTGGACCAACAACAAATTACAAATGTTAGAACTAGAATTCTGAAATTTCGTGGCAGCAATGCCCATTAAATTAATGTTTCTCACTTTATGGGAATATAAACAATCAATATTTATTTTATGGGAATATCATCGATGAATCTGAACACTAAACCTTGGAAATTATATGACTGAATTCTTTGAAGGAAAAATAGGTACTTAATTTTGGAACTCCGTAGCAAGGAACATAATCTTTGATTTAGGATCACTCTTTTTTCTTTAACCTTACTTTTTAATTCTTCCGCCTAATTTCTTGGATGTCGTACCATTTACATTTACTGATTTGATTCACATTTTCCTCGCTATGCAGCACTGACCTCTCTTGCAAAACAGCTGATATAGGGAGGAGCTAATGATTTCCAGGGGAACAGAGAAAATCAAGTGATGATGTGTTTTCTGTATCATATAGGTAATCAATGTTCATTTACCCCTAGAAATGATACCCAAATTTCTCAATGTCTTGAATATAGATTGGTAATATATGTGGTGTTTACGAAAACTCATTTTATGATGTTTCCACTTGCCAACTGAGTACCAATTACCAACAAATTATGCTTATGTAGTCAAGAACACTAATAAATTTTTGAGAAACTGATACTGTTTGCAAGCATATATTGCCTTTTGCATTAACAATTTAGAACTAATTAGTTGCATGAGTACCAACAGTGCACCTTATAAGCTAGGTTAAGCCTATGAGTTCTCGATACTGACAGAAAACTTAACCAGTTTATTTTCATATTTTTTTAGAATACATGAACCAAAAATATGCAGTTCATACCAATTCAATTCTTAGAAACATGAACCAATAATATGCAGTTTATACAATTCAATTCTTAGAATACATGAACCTAACAAACTATTCATGAATCATTGCATAAAATGCAACCAAACCAGGTCCACACATCTGTGAGCATTGTGCTGCCGGTGACTTAGAGTTTTGAATGTTCATGTTCTTGCAACAAACGCTAGATGTGCTGGAAATTGGAGTAGAGATGCTCGTGGCACTTGTAGAATGATAGCATTTGGAACTTTCAGCATTGTTAAACGAACAGAATGGGCAATGCTATAGGAGAAAGGGGTTATTATGGAAGGCAGTCTGTTGATTATATTGTTAGACATGACCGTTCCAATTTTATTGTCTCGGATCGAGGTCATTGCATATATTGTGATATGACTCCGAAAATGTGCAAAATTTTTATACATGAACGAACATAACAATATGAAGATTTGACTGCTGTCTGTAGCCAAGAACTTCAATGAATACTGTAGCCAAGTTTCTTGGGCAGAGAAAATGTCCAAAGGGAAAGGTTGGTTATTTTTGGTTATCTAGAGGCGGTGATCCACAAATAGGAGAAGTTCAATGACCATCAAACTTTGAAGAAGGATAAGAAGGAAGAGGTACAGAAGAAATTTAAACAAGACTTTTACTTGCATACATCTCCTCTTCGGAATGATTTGTAATATGCAGGATTTGTAGGTATCTCAGGATTAGTTTGTTTGGCTAGTGCAACGAGAATGGCTACTAGAAATATTTACTGAGCAGAAGCCATGTACAGGAGAATGAATTCATTAGAGCTTTGCTTATTCTGAAAACAATTATGATATGTTCCTTTATCTTTGGGGCTAGGTTGAGTTCTGCTGACTGGGGGTGCTTTGATCACAGGATGCAGCCTCGATGGCTGCTTGGTTGATTGTTTGGCATTGTACATCCCAGATATTGTGAGATTAAGCTTTCGGGTGAATGTGACCTTGGAAACTGGCTACCTGTACCTTAATAAGATAATGCTCAGAGGTTGGATTCTGCAGCCTGAGAGGACAACTTGTAGTGGATACTGCATGCATGATATATATGTATCTATGCCTGCATGAATGCAGCATGGGATATGCATTGATGCGGATGGGCTACACCATGTCATGAAAGAACTACTGTAGATGAAGGGATACAGTATGCATGACTGTTTGGTGAGATACGTAAACATATCAATAAATGACACGCATATATGTACAGATGCAAACACACAGTAGAAAGGATATCTCCTGCCATGACATGGAACATTCTGAACTGCAATTTGTCTTAGTGCCCTAATGTACATAGACTAGTAATATGTCCTATGACAATGAGACATTCTGGACTGAACATGCTTGTTCAGGCAATTTTCTTAATGGGCCTTATTTCAAATGATAGTTTAGACATCAATTTCATGGTTAATGGAACTTGAGGATGTGGGCTTGATCCGAGTCAAAATCATTTTCTTGAAGAAACCCAAATTTCATTGCATTTGTTTTTTTCTTCTACCTGGTGCGTTGAATCTCGGGTATAATTAGGTGAGATGATAGTGGCATGTTTGTGATATCTTAATTCAGTGGCCATGCATGAGATAAAATTATAATCCTCTTGTTAGTGACATCTGGGTCCATTCAGGTTGCATGATAAGACAATTTTCGTAGCCAGAATGCTCATCTAAGGTATTTGAATGACACATTGACACATTAATTGGCTAAGCCCAAGTCCTTCATAACGGTGACAACATCTTAGACCGTTACATCTTCAATTCATCAGGCCCCTCAACTACCTTGGCAAGCATGCACCATTGCCTTGAGTTCTTGATTATGTTCGGTTCAGTTGAACCTGGTCAGGCCAGAGGAACTGACAGTCCATGGTAGGGCAGTACTGGCTCCGAGCCAGGCCTTATAATCTCTGTATATCAATTATCAAAACCACATTCGACATACTGCATCTATCAGTCCCCTCAAGGCACGGAGGCGCGACAGAGAATGAAGAGGATGAACATTTTGGAGGTAAGCATGAATTAATGAGGTGAAGTTATGTGTACTAGGGATAAAATAGTTGGATTGTGAGGAAATAGTAGTGATTGCTAATGCCCAACTTGATCCCAAGAAAATTTCTAATTAGATGAAATATTGATATGCGTCAAAGAAGAGTTGGTGTCTGTTGTGATTCTTTGCTTGGGTTATAGGATTGGATATGGCTGGGCCGTCCTGGCTACTGGGCCACATATGGGAGGTTTAGAATTTGTTTTAAGTAGAAAACTTTTGGCAATTAACCTATGATGCTTGGGTCACTGGTAAAACGAGGGATTGGATAATGGGAGGCATCAAGTTTAAGATCTGGCTATAGCATTGAAATGTGATTCTATTTAATATGATTCTTAATTCTAATTCATTTTAGCACAAGGCTGCTAGTTGTCATAGAATTAATTACCCTTGATCTGATCAGACACAGTCTAGTTGGGCATAATTTGGCGAAGAATTTATAAGCCCAACAACCCTAAGAGGGTCTGGTCAAATTCAGCTCTATTAGGTCAGGGTCAAGTGCTTAAACATCAGTTCTAGACCTTCCTGTGTTGACAAATTAATTTGGGCGGCCTGGTCTCTCAGGAGCACAATCATGTCTCTCTTAATTGGGCAGATAAGATTCGACTTGAGCTCTTCTGTTGAGCCAAATATCATTGTGTAGGAATTAGTATTTGCCCTTCTTCAATTTCGTAGGCCCACATGTAAACAAAATTTAAATGGAAAAGTCCTTTGGCCCAGCAAACCTACAAAGTTAGATTGGGTGTTTGATGGCCTAAGCACATGACATAGCCTTCTAGGCATCACGCATCTCATCAGGCCCCTCAAACAACCTTGCAATCTTTAACCAATGGACTTTCAGTATTATTGAGCTCCATCTGGCCAGACCGGAAGCACTGGCGCAGCCCAGCTCACTGTAGGGCCAATCCCCGTCACCCGGCCAGGCCTCCGCCATAGGCCAATTGTCGGCAAACCCACATTCATGCACCGCGCCTTGTCCGCCCACTCCATGGCACATGACGGCCTTTCCAAACTGTCAGGACGCTGGACGTGTCAAAATATCAGCTTTAACTGCCCACCGTTTATTCTTAAAAAAGAAAAGAAAAGAAAAAAAATCTTCATTCAAAGGTCCCTTACTGTCGGTTATATAACCCCGTATTGCGCTGTATGTCGTGGGATTTATCTCGGGCCCGGGCCATGCTTTGATGCATCATACAACACTGACAAATCCCAGTCCTCACTGGGCCACGGTATGCCATAACTCCCGGCAGCAGCACTAGCCCACACTGGCCACCTCATTGTACTATTTTATTCATCAATCTGCTGCTTGAGATGATGCACCATCAGGCCACAATGGGGGAAGGGCTGCGGCATGTGCTGCTGATACTGGCGGCCACTGCCTTGTCATCTGAAGATTAATTGTTACTAGCAATTAGCCTCACATCCTGCTACTCAAGTGAGTGACCGCATTAATGAAAGCACAAGCAGGCAAGCAAGTTTTTGTGATAAAGCCCAGCCCATACCAGCAGTGGGTCCTGGGCCCCCCCCTGCTACCTAGTGTGAGCTTCGGCAGAGCATTAATGGGCAGAGACAGCATAACTACAAAGATGGGGATGGAGGTGGGCGAAGGCAGGGGGTCGGCGTGGCCAAGTCACAACGCTGTCGGTGGGTGGTCGGAGCTTGAATGAGATGGGCAGTGACAATGGACATAACGGCCGGAAGGCTCCCGAAAGTGACCTTCCCTTGGACGTTTGAAACATCATCTTCGGGAATCTCTCCGTAAAATATTCAAGTATGTTTCTATGGAGATTGTTGGGTCTTTTCGTCAACAGATCATCAAAATGGGTACTGATGGTGTGGACACTCTTGCTGCTAGTATATTCCTGCAGCATTTCGATCAATCAGCTCTTTAATGGAGAACGAGAATGAGAAGTCAGGCCGGTCAACGCGGCGTTCAAAATTTGAAGTGTCAAAAAAGTAATGAGATTGTGATTTCTTTGATCAAGTTAAAAGCAGCAACTTTTCAAGGTCAAACCAAGGAGACTGATGCTGGTGCTCCAGTCTACCTTGTTAGGGTTGAGCACGCTTGTAATACTCGGTCCAAATGGCCATCAAGAATCCATGATTAAGGTCTATATATATATATATATATCAACTAATTTTTTTAATCACGGGATATCAATTCCAACAGCTTCAAGGACCACCAATGGTTTGTATCATAGAAAAAAGATTGATTATCTGCTTTCAAAAGTGAGCGTGTGAAGCGAGTTAAATTGGTGCTTAATTAATTTGTTTGACCTCGAAAGTGATCACCAACTCCATTGTAGACAGGGATGGAAATGGATAGATCCAAGAGCCCCGCTCTACTTAAAATTTTGAATTGAGAATGAAAATTTGAACCCGTCTATTCTCATTCCTAATGGTAAAGAGGTTTTTCATTACAGTGATAACTATAGAGTTCAATGAGAGATAACTCATTGGTTAGGGCCATTTTTGAGAGGATACCTAAGAGTTACCACATGGACTAGCTAGTGCATGAGGTTTTGCTCAGTGAAGAGAGTGTGTGAAGCAAGTTAAAAACCAATGCTTTGCTTGACCCACCGTAATTGATCACCAAATCTCTATATTGGTGTGGAGAATCTATACATGATGTACAACTTTGGAGGGATAATTTTGATATCTTGAAATAACATAATATATCCCAAAAGCCAAGATTTTACTCAAGAGCTAGCATAGTTTGACATAGATATGCCTAATCATGGTAGAAATTTTGTTTCTAGGCCAAATCTCAAGATGTGGACGTTTCTCGCTTGATATTGGATGTGAGAGATATATAGATTTGAGAAATAATTAGAGCACTAAGTTTAGGCAAGAGAGATGGGATGATAATGGAGATTAAATGACTAACTCTCAAGTGCAAAGTTCAACTATTAATGGAGAATATTCAGGGTCTACAGTTTTCAACTTCATGACAGTTTTGTAATGATTTAACGCATCATCATCAATACATATCACGACCTAAATACTTAAAATAAAATACTTAAAATAAAAGACTTAGTGCTTGTATAGGGTCCATGCTCGTACCAACCAGGAACCGAACCCTAATTTTGCAACAAAACGCATGCCCCACACATAGAGAAAATGCCCGCAAAACAAAACCCTAAAATTTGCATGTGCCCACTTCACTCTCTCTTCCCGTCACGTGCCAATCACGTGAGGAAGCCTGTTGTGAAAGATGCAGCACATTGAAAGGGAATGCTGAGTTTATTCTCTCTCTCTCTCTCTCTTCAATCCACAAAATGACAAAAAAGAAAGAAAAGAAAAAAGAAAAAACTCAAATAGGGACAAGAAACAAAAAAGCCAAAACAAATTCATGGCGATGAGCAACAAGATGTTGCCCTCCACCACCTTGTCACTTCATTTTCTTCTTCTTCTTTTGGTTCTAAAATCTTTTATTTTTATTATTGCTACATTATTATTCATGTTCTATCATTGGAAAGGTAAATTGAAAAGAAAGAGTTACTAGTACCAAAATGGGGAGCTCTCTTATCTAAAAAGGAAAAGGGTAAAAAAAAAAGTGTATGACACCTCGATCTAAGAGAGAGAGAGAGAGAGAGTACGAAGATTACTTTGGGAACAAAACATGCAGAGGTTGTTATCTTTGTACTCTCATTTCTCGCACAACTGTCTTTTGCCTACCAAGATTGCCCATAACCCTAGTTTCTTTCTTTCTTTTTTTTTTTTTTTAATTTTTTTCCAAATAGTATGGGGCTTGAGTTGGTGGGAGATATAGAATCCAAGTGCTGGGTTAGTTTTGGTACATTGTTTGTAATTAGGGGTATTTACATGTTTGTCCCTTGAATCTTTATAAATTATGATTTAGTCCCTTGCATCTTCACATTTAGAATTTAGTCTCTCAATTCCTCTAAGTTACTGTAATTTAGTCGCTCCGTTAGTTTTTCCGTCCAAATAAACGGCAGAATTTATTTTGTACTTTTTTAAAATAATAAAATGACTTAAATACCCCTACAAAGAAAAAGGAGGAAATAATAGAGAGATAGAAGAGAAGAAGAAGGGGGGAAGCCAATGAACCCAATGAAGAAAAAGAGAAGATAGGAGAAAGAGAGAAGGAGAAGAGAAGAGGAAGAATGGAGAAAAGGAGAAGAGGAAAGGAAAAGAGAGGAGGAAGAAAGAAGAAAGAATTAAGGAGGGGTAAAATGGAAAAAATCAGATCAAAAAATAAACTGGAATAACGGAAGTTAGGGAAGGGACTAAATTATAGTAACTTAGAAAATTTGGAGGATTAAATCCTAAATATGAAGATTTGGGGGACTAAATTATAATTTATAAAAATTTAAAAGACAAATCTATAAATACCCCTCGTAATTATTACATGTGGTACCCTTGCACTACAAATCGAGAAAATAGATGTTAGACTGATAACTGATGATTAGTTGCTCCAGTTAGAATATTCAAAGAGAAATAAGAGATGACAATAAACTTTATCAACAACCTTTAAATATTCTAATATATTTCTTTCTTTCACTTATCCCATATTGCTTTTAATACTGAAACTAATAAAACTGTATCGCGCTTCTATTTAGAGTAAGAAGATCATTCACAATGCAATGCATTGCATGTCAGTGACTTTGGAGTCAGATTCGAGTTTGGCAGTTACAATAAGAACGGGCTATTCTCGACAATATCCAGTTCTACAGGATTTATTTGATCGTATGGGCCCTTTCATGCATAGATAACGATCAAATTAACATAGGTTGACAACTTACCTAATCGAACTACAGGTCTAGATTTTGTGTTGTCCGAGGCAAATCTATTTAATTACTATATATTTCAGCTTATTTTCCATGTTTTTGTTTGAGATTATGAGTCAGCTAGATGCTAGTGCAACTAGCTCAAACATGTCGTTAGATGAGCTACACCTCTCAGTGTATCGAGCTCCAACTGTTTCATTGAAGACCTTTCGTTTATTTTTAGTTAGCATGCACTTATCGATCACCATGATTCAACACAAATAGTAATAATAATAATAAACATGCCATAAAATTCTTCGTTCGACCCTCATTAATCAATCAAAATCAAAATAAAGAATTGTGCGTTGGTAAGTTGTAATAACAATAAATCGGTGGATGTTGATGTGTTTAGATGGGGCACAGACAAGATGCAAGGACTAGGGATTCTTAATTCCCAACCGCAAGACATCCCCTACCGCAAGACATTGACGTAACCAGATAAATATAATCTTTTCCTTTTCCCTATTTCCTCTGTCTACTACAAATTAATGTGTGCATCGAGCTAGGGAGGTAAACAGATACAAATAATTCAACTCGTACTCGGTTCCGTACTGACGAATATGATATTCATAATTGCTCTGTTTAAAAAAAAAAAATATGACATGAGTTAGTTAGTTCACAAATTAATCGGTTCAAGTCCATAAGAAGAAAGCCCATCAAGAGAGAATAACTTACAAAGCTCATAAGATTAAAGAATCTTTTATCCATCAGGATATAATGGAAATACAGTTAGAATGCATGCAACTATCGTATTGACATATATAATAGGTCATTAGATTAATTGGCTCAACCAACGGTTTTAGATTATATTCATGTGTGTGTATGATAATTCCCCGATAGAGGTCAATATATAATAGGTCATTAGATTAATTGGCTCAACCAACGGTTTTAGATTATATTCATGTGTGTGTATGATAATTCCCCGATAGAGGTGGGAAATTCCAAATGCGACACCATGTTTGACTTAGTGAGCACCATTTTCTCCCATGTTGTAAATCACTTTACCGTAGGATGTGGTGCTCACTAGGTAAAATGTGGTGCGTATTTAGAATTTCCCGGGAGATAGGTCTCCAGAACCGGAGTTTCCAAAGGAGCACACCACTTTTCCTAGCGAGCGCACTAGCTAGCTCTTTTTCGTTCGGACTTTCAGATAGAAAGCGGACTCACTGGGAAAAATGGTATGCCCCCTTTGGAAACTCCCTCCAAAACAAAAGTTACGGTAAAAACAAAAAATAGGATCAAAATTTGATAAATTTTTTCCAGCAAGGGCATTTTGGGCACTCCATGCTAACTCCCCAAGCGAGGTGGGGCCACAAGACGAGGGGCATTTTGGTAATCTCTACAAGAGGACAAAACATCAGTGGGGTCGTGGGTGGGCCTGATGGGACGCTGTGCTCTGTGTAAGGAGATGTACAGACCTATATGATTGGGCGCCACGTGGCGAAATTCTATACGCCCGCTTATACTACCCCGTGACAGCGGGGGACGACGCGTCACAGCCGCTGATTGCGCAGACGGCTGCGGCGGTGCTCGGCTACTTTAAAGTGCTCCGCGTGTATAACGTACCGCCGTATGAGTACGTGTAGGATACAGTGGGAGATACTGTTGGGAGGTTTGGCTGCAGGAGAATCTTTTGGCTCAAAGAGAGAAGGAAAGATGCAATCGGTGGGAATATTCTCTGAAAAGATTCTGACGTAAGCATTCCCCCGTGGCCACTAATTTTTGTGGTTATTATTATTATTATTATTATTTTAATTATAGACTTATATTGTTTTTCTCGTAATTACTTTTGTGTTGTTAAAATATCTTATTTGTTGATTTTACTAAATTTTTTAACTGAATAAAAATCAACAATTATAAATAAGATAAATTGTATATTAAAAAATATAAATTACAACAATAATAATATCTGGAATTGAAATTAAAAAAAATTAGAATTTTGTTTTCTTATTTAGATAATGACTGAAATTACAGTTGCAAATTTTTATATAAAATTAGAATAAATTATATATTATAAAATAATTTTATATTTTTTAAAATATTCTATATTTTTTAATTTATAATAATTATTTTATATCGTTATTGCTATTTTATCGCTATTTTAAACCTTGATAGTGACGTAACATAGGCTTTATTGGAATTGAGTTGCTTATATGCAACAAAGACATTTATTTTCTTGGAACATTCAATACTTTCTCTCGTTGCCAAAAATCTTAATATTTTAATATTTTGTACAGAAGTTTTCATTTAGTGCTAGGAGTTTGCGAGTTTGCATTTTAAATTTAGTCTTATATTATTTATTTGGATGGAAATTTACAAAAAACATTCTGATATATAATTATAAATATGCAACTCATGGTGAAATAGGTGAAATGACAAAAATATTTTACTAGTAAAAATAAGTGATTTTAAGTTTGTTCTTACTATGATAATGATGTTAATTATATGATACAAGCTGGCTGGTTGAAATGGAGGAGGGCAACGCGAGTTTTATACAACCGTAACATTCCGTTAAGATTGAAAGGAAAATTTTATAGAACTGCTATTAGACCAGCTTTATTATATAGCACGAAATATTGGGCTGTAAAGAAACGTCATTCACAGAAGATAAGTGTAGCAGAGATGCGCATACTCCGTTGGATGTGCGACAACATTAGGAGAGATAAAGTGAGAAATGAAAATATTCGTGCTAAGCTACGTGTAGATCCCATCAATGAGAAGATGCGAGAAAATCGCTTACGATAGTTTGGTCATGTGCAACGTAGGCCTATAAGTGCATCAGTTCAAAGAGGAGAGTTTATCAATGTAAAACAAGTTAAAAGAACAAAGAGAAAACTGAAGAAAGTATGGATGAAGGTGATATGCAAATATATGGAGTTTAGAGGTTTAAATAAGGAGATATTACTTGATAGAAATGAATGGAGAAAGAATATCAAAGCGATCGATCTGGCGTGATTCTTTTTTTGGTTCATGTAGCATACCCCAAATACTTTGGATAAAAGGCTTAGTTGTTGCTGTTATAAGTTTGTTCTTACTATATTCTCGGGCATATCCAAAAATGCTTTTTGTTTTTAATTAATTAACAAGGCGATGAAGAGAAATAATTGTACACGATATTCTCAAAAGGGAAAAAAAAAGCACGACTGTGACAAAGAATGCGAGTTGTACAGGATTCAATCAACTAAACGTAACGTACACACTTAACGAAACATAAAAATATTTTTGGAGATATATTAGGAAAGTGACTCCGTGTGATTATGAATGATGCTAGATATAAGAAACATGTTCCAAAAATTTAAGAGTCTCGATTCTACTTGGATTGGAATCACTTGAAGAATCTAGAATACAATCTAGGATACAAGGTGTATCAAGATTCATTATTGACATTACACATATAAACCCAAAAAAAAAGAAGAGATTTTTTTTTGTGAAGAATAGTTTTGTTTTCTAAGGTGTTAATAAAACGATACAATAGCCTAAGATAACATATAATTTGATCCTAATTATATATAATTCTCAATCAGCATAATCAGCCTAATTAGAGATATTTAACAGATATACTAATTTAGAAAGATATTATGAGATATACTAATAAATTAGAGGATTTGTCAAATATCATAATTTAATAAGATATCCTAAATTAGTGAGATATGCTAATATAAATCTTTTTATTTCTCTTCTAAGTTATGAAATTAATACAATTTATGGGTTGTATCAAGTAATAGATAATAGGACGATCAGTACATATTTTTTCATTTGGTAAAAAAAAATAAAAATAAAAAAAATCCATTTAGACTTGATATCCATTTTCATGATAGATTGCATTAATTCAAGAGAATAATCCCAAACTTTGGCAATGGCCTCATCATTTTATGTACTCCTAGCATTTATAGCCACATGCCAACCGAAGGAGAAGCAAGACAAAAGAAATTGGATATTTGATACTTTCTATTTCTTCTAAATTTTTAAGTAATTTAAGTACAAATAATAGTTTGCAATATTATTAGAGGATTTTTGCTAATAAGACAGCATTTAAATTTTTTAGACACTCCAGAGGGTTCTTTGTTAGCATTTAAACTCAAATTAAGCCAAGTTAAGCCGTTTATTTTCTTATTAGTTACTCGTTAGATTCTTTTTCTTTTTCGGGAGCGATTCATCCTTTTCTTTCTGAGCGTAGCATACAACTCTCTGTTATACTGCGCTCTTCAAGTGTGCTTGTTCCCCCTTCTCCCTTACCGGCTATCTATTTTTTCCATATATCACATCTTTTATTTTAATTTTACTTGGGACAACATGAGTCACACTCCATCAAAATTTGTATTTACTATTCAATATATTCAATGAAAAATTGAAACAGGAAATTTATTTGTTTATAAGCTCTCCCGACGAATGGATAATACCAGGAATAGCCATTTATGATATTATACAATTTGTTTCAGGACCTTATTAGTAAGGTTCAACAAATTCAAAAGGAAGATTAAAGACTCGTATAAATCCAACAACTAACTAATAATCCTATTATAGAAACAAAAAGTAACTATCATTTCTTTTTCAGAAGAATCACACAACCCTATGATTTCGTGTACTAATAGGGTCATAATTAGTATTGCGTTTTCAGAATTGTAACATTCCCATGGCATATAAGCTACTAACACATTTTTTTCCGAAAGCGAATTCCCTACCAACTGTAGCCGCATCATCCGCTAAAATTTGTCCCTTTTGAATCTAAATTTTAGATGAATCTCTAGAATTTAGATTTATCTTTAGAAAATTATTTTTGTTAAGGTGTGCACGCGCGTGTGTATATATAAATAGAACTTTATTGTGGTTATGTAATCTGAACATATTTTATCTATAATGGCTTTATCCCCCAGTGGTGGGATATGTTTGCTAATCCTCATATGAACTAGTTAGACCAATTAATTGAATAAATTAATTAATTTTCAATTAAGCATGACAACTTTGAAAATTTCAAAATCTTAGTACTAGTAAGAAAGCAAAGTCAATTCCAAAAAGTATGGATTGTTGAGAGAGGGCTTAACTAACTTTAGCATGCATTAAGCAACATATAACTAACTTAAATAATTTCATATTCTTATATTTTAATAAACAAATTTTGAATTAAAGCATGCCAAGTTTGAAAATTTCAATCTTGGTAAGAAAATCTAGTCAAATTCCAAAGAAGATGGATATGAAAAGTGAGTGTTTTTTTAATAAAAAAATCCTCTCTTTTAAAAAAGAATGTTAGAAAAGTGTATGTACACCTAACAAGTACAAATTAGATATACCTACCCAAAAATTTGGTATATAGTCAATATAAACCTTGCTATATACATGAAATATTGATATTGATGGCTTGTAAATAAATGTATTTTCAAATTTTAAAATTGTTGGAGAGGTTTAGTATTAGATAGGGGTATTAATCAATGTATATAAAAAAAATATTAATCAAACATTTATTTAGAAAATAATAAAATAAAAACAATCAAATCAGTAGAAAGATTTGGATGTCATTGTCTCTAGAGAGACTTTTAAGGAGAGAAGATCACAAGACATGGAGTACAACTCTCTCTATTGTTTTCGTTGGAATAGAAATTTCAAGAATAAGAAGACAATGACTAAACTACAAACATTTATTATTAATTTTTAATTAGTTATAGGGGAGGCTAGCTCTCACACTTCAGCTTTGTCATTTTCATTTTCATTTTCATTGCTAGTGAGAATTCATGAGAAGCCAAAACTATAATCTATGGTAGTTGGTCCTATGATTGGGACTTGATACCTAATAATCATCTATCCTAATTCAACAATATTCAAACATAGGGACCCTAGGATAGCTAATTCATTATATATATATATATAGTAAACGGAAAATTCACCGGCGGTGAGGAGAGTTCCTTCACCGTCACTTAGGTAGCATAATACAATTATTACATGTGACACCGTAGTTAAAAGAGTTCTTTTATTTGTTTCCTTAAGTAGCGTCACGTGTAATAATTGTATTGTACCACCTAAGTGGCGGTGAAGGAACTCCCTTCACCGCCGGTGAATTTCCCGTTTCCTATATATATATATGAGAAAAATGAAAATGAGCTTACAGCTCACGCAAATTATCTGAACTGCAGTTCATTTTCACTATCTCCAATAATATTTTTTTTTAAAAAATTTTGAATTATGATCTCGACCCCCTAGGGTTCACTCATACCCAATTTCTTGAGTTTTAGTTTTAATTTGATCCTTCATCAAGTTAACACAAAATTAACGGTTTTCAATGAATAAAATATTTTAAATGCATTTGATGAATGGGTAAATGAACTTTAAAATTTATAAAATTTAATTCGAAAGAACTTAAGGAGGTAGAGATAGTAATTATAAAAAAAATTGAAGAAAAATCATTGGATCATTTTAGTTTTGCCGTTAACTCACGTAACTTTTCCTAAGCTGGCGGCTCACCTTCAATAATCCATATATATATATATATATATATATATATATATATATATATATATATATATATATATATATATATATATATGCGCTACATAAAATGCATAACAGGAAAATCTTGGTAATTTTTTACATTTTTTTTTTAAAAGTAATTATTTTTGCAAATGTAATAATAAAAACCATGGTACGGCCGAAGCAACCGTAATTAATGGAAGAAGATTCTAAAGTCGTTAACCATTTCTAAAGGAACAATTATTTTGTTAATTACATAATTAATTACTGACATAATTAAACTAATTAAATTACCACAAAGATTAAAAAATATAATCACAATCATATATAAAATTGATGATAAACAAACAAATCTCTGATATTTTAATTTTATAATAGCACACGAGAACCATAACAAAGTAGGTCATTAGCTACGCACAAATTATAATAGAAAATTAAGATAGCTTTGAGTTATTGACGTCAAACTCTCATTTAAGTGGTCAGTTTAATTAATTAAACAGTTTTAGATGGTAGTTAATGGACCTCGAACTTGTACGTTTGCTACCCTAAATTTCAAACAAAGTAATTACTGTAACTCTCTTTGATAGCTATGTTCAAAAAATTAATGCCTCTCTACAAAAAACGACTCATTTTGTTTGATCTTGAGTAAGTAGGGTTTCACATTATTAGCTTAATTTGTTATTAGTCTAATAAGCATGTTATAATGGAGATTGTGGAGTAGGCCCTCAATGACTTTTTCTTAATACCAACAAAAATTAATTTGAAGTTGAACTATATACCCCGTGATAAGACATGCTGTTAGAGTTTGGCTCTCAATTCTGGAAGAGTGCGCGCTTGTTTCGTAGCGGAGGGGGCCTGGTACATCATTAGGATTTGCATATATATGACACAAATCACAACACATGCACTCTTTAATGTCAATTGTAATCTCTGAGTTTCATCTTGATGGCATTGTTTTTTACTTAAATATAAGTATGCTATATTGTTTCATTCTTTTGGAGCTATGATAGCGAACAAATGTCCTCCATGTTCCATTAATCGACAATAGCAGAGCAAACTACAAAAGTATAGCACTCCAAAATATCAAAGTGTTATCACATTAAAGGACTGGATTCAAAATATAAATACAATGTAAGATCGGTATGATGTGGGATCCCTTATCTGTTCCTCATGACTAAATCATTCCTCGCTCCTCTTGCCATTGGCTCTCTACTTGACTAAAAATTGCTCTTTTTTCAATGAAACGGAATGGTCATAGTTTGAAGTTTAAATTTTGGACTAGCGACTCGTACCCACAATGAGATTGTTATAGAGTTTTTTCCTTCTTCTTTTTTTTTTCCCGATAATACAATATATAGTCTTCTTGTGGTCTTTTTCTTTCCGTTTTCGTTGAAATTTTCATAGATTTTGATTGAAGTAATCACAGATTGTGTTGTCTTAAGGGGAAGTCTTTGTTTGAGTCGTTCAAATTTGGAAATAATTGTTCAAGTCTTCAATTTATCTTTAGTAGGTACGTCTTTATGTTCAAACATGAATAGATCCAATGTTGTAGGTTAAAGGTTATGTAAGATTATTCACAACTAATATAGTGCCGTAAAGTCTAGTTGAAGTACAACAACAACAACAATTAAACTTTTTATCCCAAGTACTTGGAATATGCTACATGAACCAAATAAGAATCACGCCAGATCGATTACGTTGATAATCCTTCTCCATTCATTCCTATCAAGTAGTACCTCTATAATCCGTATCTTTTCGTATCACCTTCATCCATACTTTCTTCAGTCTTCCCTTCGCTCTTTTAACTTGTCCTACATTGATAAATTTCTCTCGTTACGTTGCACATGATCAAATCATCGTAAGCGATTTTCTCGCATATTCTCATCAATAAGAGCTGCACCTATTTTAACACAAATATTTTCATTTCTCATTTGATCTCTCCTACCATTACCGCATATCTAGCAAAGAATGCGTATTTTTGTTACACTTATTTTATGTGAATGACGTTTCCAGTTGTTTATTGTTTCCTCATTATCTCTTAAATAAAAGCAAGTAATTGGGTGTGTAGTCCTTCATTTACCCGCTATTATCATAAGTAAGGGGCTTTGAACATATAGTCTTGTCCATTGAATATTTTATGGATACTTACATATATATCTTATATCTTTTTAGCCATTTTGCAATCAAGTTTTATCAAATGTAGGGACCGATGAAAATTAAATTAAAATTAAAATTTAGTAACTCATGCATGATATATACTTGTTTAAAATCAGCAAGTTAATTATTTTCATGATTTATTTACGTCACCATGTCAACATTGACACTAACTTCTATTAAGAATAAGTTTTTTTCTTTTTTCTTTTCTTTTATGCTTTGTGCGTAAATAGATCTATATTGAGATTGATTTTATCTTAAACATTGTCAAATTCTTTGAATATTCATACTTTAATATAGTGAAAATCATTATTATGTTAATTTAAATTATTCTACCTTCCCGCTTCCCTTATACAATATATGATTTGAATATTTTAAGCTTCCAGTAAAATAGATAAAATAGTTTATAATTAGTTATAAATGTCTCTCTTAAAAAGATTAGATAAAACACATTAATTAGTTCTGATCTCATGACTACTGAGAGTAGGGTATTACAGTAAAGATATTTTATAAAATAATTAGATTTATATGCTAAAATTTGTGCTCAGAAAGAAAGAGCCTAATAATTTAATTGGGCCCTTCATGAGATTCTGCCACGTCTAGAATCATCTCAATAATTTGTCATAACACAAACATATGATAATTTTATTCTAAACAAGCATAACAAACTCAAAGCCAATGACAACAAACAAGAGTCCCCACGCAAAAAATTAAAAAAAAAAAAAAAAAAAAAGGAAAAAGGCTGGACCAACCCTAAAACTAGACTTAGCCCGAACCCCAAACCCTCGGCCTTGGGCTTGTGGTTGGGCGACCCCTGACCCAAACAGGAGCACATGGGCCCCATCATGCCTTGGTTCCATTAGGACAGGGGTTTGGGGTTAGGTGTGCCCTAGCTCTGGGGCACCCCTCCCCGACGTCTTTTTATGTTTTTTGGAGAGGGGGGGGGGGGGGGGGGGGGGGGGGCGTCCTTTTTGGGTTTTGGGGGCGCAAATAATGGCCCAATTATAGAGGAGAAGGCCCCCTAATTAGGAGGAGAGAAATTAAAGAAATGGTGATCTTTCTCTTTCTTTATTTTGTTTTTTGGTTTGTTAGTGATGGGCATGTGCCCCAAATTCAAGGGCAAGCTTCCAAGGCATCCACCCCTCTTTTGTGCCCCCTCTCACTCCCACAATCCCACAAAATAATATAAATCTAATTGATCTCTAAACTTCTAAATCTATACTAACTTACACTAATGGAAATTAATTAGACATAAATTATTGTTTTTTATTTTGTCCATTCTCTCATTGTGTAGTGTGATTAAGGTTACTTATGAAACACAACTTCAATCTTTTTTCTTTTTTTAAAAATTTTTTGTTTGTTTTTGTTGATTTGTAGCTAGGACTTTGGACAATGCAATCCCACTCAATTGTCACATATTTGAATCTTAAAAATTATTTTGTAACCTCATAACATGATAACAACTTTATCTAATGTTAGAACTTTTTTATTCAAATGGATCATTTGTATGTTAATACCTCTCCGTCGAATAAACTCTTATAGTCTATGTTGAAAGTCTCTTCCACTACACCAAAACTCTTATAATTTTATTTTATATTTTAACACGTCCCCGCAGGTTGAAGACCCATTATTGGGTAGAAATATGGACTTTAATCAGCAGTATAATTTTTTAAAACCCGCAATTAAAATGCACGCCCAGCAGGAATCGAATCTAGATTGCTCTGATACCATGTTGAAAGTCCCTTCCACTACACCAAAACTCCTAAGTTATAGTGAGGGTTGAGAGAAATTTTATTTTATATTTTAACAGTTTATAATTAAATAATTCTCATAAATCTATAGTAATCATAATTAACTTTCTGAGGAAGGAAATTCATAACTATTTTAACTCTTAGTGTTCTATTTTGAATTTTAATATATTTTTACAAGAATATATTGCCATGTCAGGTGTTCATACTACTTTTCAGTAATGAATAATTAATTTATAATCCAAAACTTCACATTTTCATTATCGTATTATAGAATAATCGAGTCTCTCCCGCTTGATAAAAATAAATAAATATGATAATTTCTCCATAATATATTTTGAATTTGTCTAGGTTAAGAGTGTGATTGCATGTGTGTTTTAATTTTTCTTTAAATAATTAACATTTATCAAAAAAAAAAAATTTAAAAAGGAGCAAGTAGTTAATATAACGAACACATCATGCTCATGGTTGAGGTACCTATGTTTATTCCCAAAACATCTTAGTATTTCCAAGAAGGTGTCTAAATAAATAAATAACATAAGTTCCTTCATAAGCATGCAATCTTTGAATTTTCATAGAAAACTTCATCACCGTTTCTTTTATTAATATTCTTGTTATAAACTTTTATTAATTCTCTTGATTGTTGGATTCGAGATTTTCTTGTTATTTTTATTGTTATATATATATATATATATATATATATATATATATATATATATATATATATATATATATATATATATATGTGTGTGTGTGTGTGTGTGTGTGTGTGATTATTGAAGGTGAATCGCCAGTTCACGAAAAGTTACGGGAGCTAGCAACAAAACTATAATGATCAATGATTTTTCTTCATTTTTTTTTAACAATTACTATCTCTACTTACTTAACTTTTTTTGGATTAAATTTCATAAATTTTGAAATTCATTTACTCTTTCATTAAGTGTATACAAAATATTTTATTAATTGAAAACTGTTAATTTTGTGTTAACTTGATGCAGAACCAAATCTAAACTAAAACCCAAGAAATTGGATATGAGTGAACCCTAGGGAATCGAGATCATAATCCAAAAGAAATTTTTACTCAGATAATTTGTGTGAGCTGTCAGTTCATTTCCATTTTTAGTAGCTAGAAATTACTAATGCTTGTGTTAGATTTGTATATACATGAGCAAACTAATTATATAGCTAGTCAACATATAACATTTGAAATTTGTGACATTTTCCCAAACCCATCTTTACAATGGTTTTGTTTGCCACCTAGCAACCGAACAATAGTTTAAATGAGAAAAATGTGAGGGGTAAAAGAGGGAGACAATTATTTATATATTGTTTCCCTAATAAAATTGATTTTTGATTCAAGGAAGAAGTCAAACCAATATGCAAGTGATAATGGCAATATCGTAAAAATTCTCAAAACATAAATACTATAAAGTTAGAAATTGCATCCAAAGAAATGTCTATGAGTTTATAATGTCACACCAATCTCACAATGTTGGTACCGTGAAAGAAACATGATATAAGTTTACTAATTATAAGATGACTTGCTCAACAAAAACTCCAATAAAAAAATTAAAAAAAAAAAAATCAACTCTTTTGCTTAGCTTCTTCAACTACACCAAGCTTTAAGACATTTTTAATCTTTTTTTTTTTCTAAGAATAGTACCAACCCATCCATTTATAGCTTTTTATGTGCATGACAATTGTAATGCAAAGGAGTTGTCCAAGCGAAAAGGTATTAAAAGTTGACAAATTTGAAAGATACACTCAACACACAAATTTTTCTTTTTCTTTCATTTTCACTGCCGTCATGTGAGGAAATTCTTTGGTGGCTTTATAGAAGAATAATCTTTAGCTTTTCATATATATTTTTTTTAATTTTTAATTTTTAATTTTTTTGCGTTTGAACTTATCTAAACACCAACATCATGAATCATGTGTTTTGATTCATTTTAAGCTTTTGATACAAATTACAAGTACAAGCCACTAGCCTCCATATGCAAGATTACATTATTTAAAAAAGTGCATTTAGGCTCGAAATTCGCGCTTCTTTTCGTTGCCATACAATCTAATGCATAGAATGGTCTTGAATGTGATGAGATGATAGTGAAAGCTTCTGGCTAGCGGCTTTTTATTGCTGATCAGCGTGCATTTGTATAGAAAATCAACTCTAGGTTTTCAAGGTCTTGAATGTGATGAGATGATAGTGAAAGCTTCTGGCTAGCGGCTTTTTATTGCTGGTCAGCGTGCATTTGTATAGAAAATCAACTCTAGGTTTTCAAGGTCTTGAATGTGATGAGATGATAGTAAAAGCTTCTGGCTGGCGGTTTCTTATTGCTGGTCAGCGTGCATTTGTATAGAAAATCAACTCTAGGTTTTCAAGGTCTTGAATGTGATGAGATGATAGTAAAAGCTTCTGGCTGGCGGCTTCTTATTGCTGGTCAGCGTGCATTTGTATAGAAAATCAACTCTAGGTTTTTAAAGATCTATCCAAAGATTTTTCAAAGAACTCTTCTTGGCTCCTATTTATAGTTTTAGGGATTTCCTTAGAGATAAGTTGATTTAAATTTTTTCGACTTTAATTTATAATTATTGTTTGCATCAAATAATGTAGTTGTTGATCTGAAATTTTAAACATTGGAAATATAC
Source organism: Dracaena cambodiana (assembly GCA_036321105.1). NCBI lineage: Eukaryota > Viridiplantae > Streptophyta > Magnoliopsida > Asparagales > Asparagaceae > Dracaena > Dracaena cambodiana. The sequence goes on from JAYEPQ010000013.1 coordinate 42,135,162, forward strand.
TTTGTTTTGCTAGGAGAATCTAAGAAAACTCTAAATGAACTTAACATGAAAGTAAAATAAAACTAATATATTTTTCTTAACAATTCAAAATATTGGAGTTGATACAACTTTAGTCTCATACCAATTATCTTGTAACTCTATTTATTTTCAAAAATAAAAAACACATTAGAAAATGAAGTTTATACACTGCTGCCGTCAAACTTGTCCTCTCTCAGATCCAACGGGGAGCATGAGGGACCTAAATACAAAATTGAGAATCATTTTAACCCAAAATCTTAAGTCATTAGGTCAAAACCCCAACTTTGTATTTAAACTCATAGAATTTTTTTGTCCTATCCAATGTGGGACTATACTCACATATGAACTAACTTAACAGTTTCGAATCTAAGTAACATAAAAAACAGATGATTAGGATTACAACTAGGATTAGGATTAGGATTAGGATTAGGATAATATCAAATCTGAATTCTAAAGGAAAATGCATTATTCGAATTAGATAAAGGATATAGTATGTGGATGCAATTTAAGACCAAAAAGGAAAATATTGGATTTGCTCAGAGAGTATAAATGTCTTATTAAAATCCAATTAGTTAGATCCAAATCCGGTCTAGTCTAACTTTATTTGGTTCGAAAATAGAATCTATCAAAATTTCGAGCATCTCTTGCAGTCTTAGTTTAGTTTCAATATATTATATTATCCAAAACCGACCCGAATTCAATTCGATTGGACTTATATTATCCAAAACCGACCCGAATTCAATTCGGTTGGACTTAATGTAGATTCAAACCCGATTTTGTGCCGACAAATAAGAAGCACCGCTTGCAATCCCTGATAGTCTTGTTTCATTCAGTTTGAACAACAAAAATTAAATGAGTGACGTTTTAGATAAAACTTATAATCCCAAAGAAAATGCATATTTAAATTTTTTAAAACATTTTTAAGTTAAAAGAGAGGGAAATTCTATTTATGCACACGACACGATAAATTACTTTTTGATGTTCGGATTACTCTTTACACCTACCTCCTATTTTGAAATCAAATTTTTCTCTCCTACTTTTGTCTACCGCAACTGAACTCTAAAATTCTCAAACTTTCCTCGCTACCCTCCATCTCTAGTCTCAACCTTTTACTCCAACTAGTAACCGACTGTCACGCAAAAAAATAAAAAATAAAATAAAAAAAACAGTACCAATCAATTGCAAACAAAAATACGTCAAAAACTAAGAATAATTATAATCTGTATCTCAGATTTATCCTCCGACAACAATTGCACATTGAATTTTTTTTTTTATTTACTTCAAAAAAACTCAAACTCTAAACCTAATTTTGCTTATCATAGTGAATTCGAAAAATTTAAAATTATTCCTAACGTTTTGAGAAACACGCATATAAAAGTTTTAGAGAGTTAAAAATTCGATGAGTTTGTGGGAGATGTATTTTTTTTTTAAGATTTAAATAGCAAAAATAATTTTGGGTTTTAGAGAGAGAACAGAGGAGGTATTTGAAATTTTTAAGAAGTTTTAGGAATTTTGGAATTTAAAAGAGTAACTTAGTCAAGAAAAAATTGATAAACTTGTAATTATTTGCAGATTTAATTATGTGTGTCAAGTGTAAATTGACGTGCGTAAATAGAATTTTCCCAAAAGAGAGGATATTTATTAACCTCAAGAATTATCAAAAAACTGGGCATTAAGCAGACCCCATTGAAATTCAAAGGGATAATTAATGAATCTTACCCTAATTACCAAATTAAAACATTTCAAAAAGAAAGGAAAAAAAAAAATAATTGCATGCAATTTTTGAATAATAATAATTAATTTATTGGGGCCTGGCTTAGTGGCAGTCATATCCTCCTTCTGTTAGTAAAGTAAATAATTTGCTAATTAAATGCATTCTCTCTCGCCAAATTTAATTCCTCCTCCTCATTTTTTTAAAAACAAATAAGAAATTATCAGTTTTTGCAATGAGATACAACTGTTATTTCTAATTTGCATATACAAAGCGGCTTACTTGGAGATATTTGCAAAATGGTCCTTTGAGGATTGACCTTGGGTCGAAATAATGTACTTTATGAAAAAAAAAAAATGGTGCCTATTTTTAATGAATTGGAGGAAGTAGATTATTTTTGACATATACAAATGAGACAGGAAACAAAACTAAAATATTCTTTCATATATCTAAGGAGTTCTTGATACAACACATTTCTACTTCATCTTTTATATATATATATATATATATATATATATATATATATATATATATATATATATATATATATATATTAGATTACTGTAGGTGAGCCACTAGTTCAGAAAAAATTACGTAAACTATAATTCTTTAAATTTTTCCTAGAATTAGTATTTTTGCATTCTTAATTTCTTTCGGATCAAATTTCATAAATTTTGAAGTTCATTTAACCTTCCATCGAGTGGATACAAAATGTTCTATTTATTGAAAAACGTTTTTTGTAATAACTTGATGGAAGACTAAAGCAAAACTAAAATCCAATAAATTGGGTATGAGTGAACTCTAGAGAGTCGAGATCACAATCCATGAAAAAGTTTTTTTTTTTTAAAATATCGGAGATAGTGAAAATAAACTGCAGCTCAGGTAACTTGTATGAGTTGTCAGCTCATTTCTATTTTTCTCATATGTGTGTGTGTGTACTGGTGGAAGGTTGCTGCTGTAATGACTATTTGGTTGTGTGTCAGTTGCAGAAGATAAGAGAGTAAGGGGATGAATGTCGTTATATATATGTATATATGTGTGTGTGTGTGAATCGCCAGCTCAGATAAGTTATGTGAGTCAGCAATAAAAATGGAAGAATCCCATTTTTTTCAATTTTTTTTAGCATAATCTCTACATCTTTAGTTTTTATAAAATTAATTTCATAAGTTTTAAAGGTTATTTGTCATTTCATCAAATTAATATAAAATGTTGTACTCACGAAAAATTATTAGTTTTGAGTTTACTTGATTGAAAATAAATCAAAACTCAAACCCTAGAAATTGGATATGAGTGAACCCAGATGGAGATCATAATCCAAAAGAAACTTTATTTTTTTAAAAAAAAATCTTTTAGAGATAGTGGAAATGGATTGGGTGAGGGGGCATAATCTTTTAGAGAAAGTGGAAATGGAGCGTGCACGAAGAAAATTGAATATGAGTGAATTCTAAAGGGTGAAGATCATAATCCGAAAGCAAATTTATTTAAAAAAGCTTTTAAAGTTAATGGAAATGGACACAGGGGGGGTGAGAGAATCTTTTAGAAATAGTGGAAATGGAGAGTGCACGAAGAAAATTGAATATGAGTGAATTCTAAAGGGTGAAGATCATAATCTGAAAGCAAATTTATTTAAAAAAGCTTTTAAAGTTAATGGAAATGGACACAGGGGGGTGAGAGAATCTTTTAGACATAGTGGAAATGGAGCGTGCACGAAGAAAATTGAATATGAGTGAATTCTAAAGGGTGAAGATCATAATCCGAAAGCAAATTTATTGAAAAAAGCTTTTAAAGTTAATGGAAATGGACACAGGGGGGTGAGAGAATCTTTTAGAAATAGTGGAAATGGAGCGTGCACGAAGAAAATTGAATATGAGTGAATTCTAAAGGGTGAAGATCATAATCCGAAAGCAAATTTATTTAAAAAAGCTTTTAAAGTTAATGGAAATGGACACAGAGGGGTGAGAGAATCTTTTAGACATAGTGGAAATAGAGCGTGCACGAAGAAAAATGAATATGAGTGAATTCTAAAGGGTGAAGATCATAATCCAAAAGCAAATTTATTGAAAAAAGCTTTTAAAGTTAATGGAAATGGACACAGGGGGGTGAGAGAATCTTTTAGACATAGTGGAAATGGAGCGTGCGCGAAGAAAATTGAATATGAGTGAATTCTAAAGGGTGAAGATCATAGTCCGAAAGCAAATTTATTGAAAAAAACTTTTAAAGTTAATGGAAATGGAGTCCTAATCATTTTCCAAAGGAAAGGTCAAAATAATTTCCTACAAACGCAAAAAAAAAAAAAAAAAAATTCAATATGCAAACCATAATGTCCCAAGGTGCAAAATGACAACAAAGAGTTAAAAAAAAGTGGGAGTTTCCAAAGAAGCACACCATTTTTCCAAATGAGCCCACTGATTAATTATCCGGTTCGAAGTCTGAACAAAAAAATACACTAAATAGCGGGTTCACTAGAAAAATTGGTGTGCTACTTTAGAAACGCCATAAAAAAGTCGGGAGTTTCCAAAGGAGCACATTATTTTTCCTAGTGAGCCCACTCTATAATGTTTTCTTGGAAGCTTGAACAATTATACCATTTTTCCCAGTGAACCACTTTATTGTGTTTTCTTGAAAGCTCTATAAATATAACTGGGCTCGTTGAGAAAAAAAAAAAAGTGTGCTCCTTTGAAAAGTCCCCCACCTAAACCTCTCACAAAAACCAACTCGCGAGTCCCAACAAAATGCCAACACTGGGCCTTCTTTTTATATGCCCAGCCAATTCCCACATTTTCCAGGCCCATTTCGGTAAAATTCCAAATTATTCCCCCTCGTTGACCCTTATACCCCCGACGGCGGCCCCAACGGCGCCGGCCCTGTCCCCACTCCTCCACTATATAACCCCCTCCCCTCCCCCTTTCTCTCTCTATACCTCCCCCAATTCAAACCAAACTTTCTTCTCTCTCTCTCTCTCTCTCTCTCTCTCTCTCTCTCTCTAAAGAGAAACCAAAAAAAAAAAAGCACTCAAACTCGAAACAATTAAAAGAGAGTTTGATATCGGCAGAGATCATCTCATGGGAGAGATGTGGTGGGTGGGCCTGGGGGTGGCAGGCCTTGTCGTGGCGGCTATGGCGATGAAGGTGATGGAAGCGGCCTGGTGGAGGCCCAAGAGGCTGGAGCAGCACTTCGCGAGGCAGGGGATAAGAGGCCCGCCGTACAAGTTCTTCATCGGGAATGTGAAGGAGATGGTGGGCCTCATGCTGGAGTCTTCGGCAAAGCCCATGTCCAACCCTAACTCCCACAACATCCTTCCGCGGGTCCTCTCCTTCTACACCCACTGGAAGAAGATCTATGGTGAGTTCGATGGAGAAGAATCAAAGTTGTGATTTTTTTTTTCCTTTAATTTTTCTTAATTTTCATTTAATTCTGATTTTGTTCTGTTGGTACTTTTGATGTGTTTTGGGTTTTTGGAGTTTTGCTTGCTTTCTCTTTCACCGAATCAGAGTTTTTCTACATTTGAAAGAAGCAGAGCTTTTTATTCTTTTTTTTTCTTTTAATTTCTTGATTCTGATAATTTTGTGCAAGTTTTTTAATTTTCACCAAAATACCCATTTGCCCTTTTTTTTAAAAAAAATTTAAAAGCATGCTACAACCAAAAAAAAAAAAAAAAACACTTTTTACTTGAAACCAGAGACTCCTTAGTAGCTGTTTGCAGTTCTAGGTGGCTACAAGCATTGTCCAAATCTGCGCTCAATTTCTAGCTTCGATGTGTTTGTTCAGGCTCCACATTTCTCCTCTGGTTCGGGCCAACGGCTCGCCTAACCGTCGCCGACCCCGACCTCATCCGCGAGATCTTCGTCTCAAGGGCCGAGTTCTTCGACCGCTACGAGTCCCACCCTCTCGTCCGGCAGCTCGAGGGAGAAGGCCTGGTCAACCTGCGCGGCGAGAAATGGGCGCACCACCGCAAAGTCCTCACCCCCACATTCCACATGGACAATCTCAAAGTAATCAAATTTTCCCACTCTCGTACACTACGATTCTTTATCTAGCGAGATTGAACTCATTCATTCTTTGTTTTTCTTTTAACAGTCGCTGATTCCGCTCATTGGGAAGACGGTGCTCGACATGGTCGATAAATGGAACACAATGTCCCTTCGGTCTGAAGAGGTGGAGATCGACGTGTCGGAGTGGTTCCAGGGCGTGACGGAGGATGCCATCACCCGGACTGCCTTTGGCCGGAGCTACGACGATGGAAAGGCCGTGTTCCAATTGCAAGCCCGCCAAATGTTATTTGCCGCCGAGGCCTTCCGCAAGGTCCTCATCCCCGGATACCGGTATAATCTCGCGTTCTACTCAATCTAAGGAAGACAAAGATCTTTTTCTGTTCTGCCATTAATTAGTCTAGCAAATTAACTATTAGGTTCTTGCCGACGGAGAAGAACGTCAACACATGGAAGCTGGACAAGGAGATCAAGAAGAACCTGATCACGCTGATCGGCCACCGGAAGGAGGAGGAGAACTCGAGCGAGAAGCTCGACGGGTGCGCCAAGGACCTGCTCGGCCTCATGATCAATGCCAGCACCGCTGGCCCAAGGAAGCCGACTGCAGAGAGGCCCGGCCCGGCCCATTCGGCCATCAGCGTCCGCGACATCGTGGAGGAATGCAAGACGTTCTTCTTCGCCGGGAAGCAGACGACGTCGAACCTGCTGACATGGACCACGGTGCTGCTGGCCATGCACCCGGAGTGGCAGGAGCGGGCACGTGACGAGGTCCTCCAGGTGTGCGGGTCACGTGACATCCCGACGAAAGACCAGCTCTCCATGCTCAAAACGGTAAGTTATCCCCTAATTTCCCCACACCACACTGTTACGGCCGCAAATGGCAGTTCCGTAATATTTTTCTGTTTTTTTTTTTTTTTTTACTGCAGCTGGGGATGATACTGAACGAGACGTTACGGCTGTACCCGCCAGCGGTAGCGACCATCAGGAGGGCCAAGGCTGACGTGGAGCTCGGTGGCTACCAGATCCCGTGTGGGACCGAGCTCCTGATCCCAATCATGGCCGTCCATCACGACACACGTTACTGGGGCCCGGACGCGACCCAATTCAACCCGGCCCGGTTCGCGGCCGGAGTGGCACGGGCCGCCCGCCACCCCACCGCATTCATCCCGTTCGGGCTCGGGGCCCGGATGTGCATCGGCCAGAACCTCGCCGTGCTCGAGACCAAGCTGACCATTGCACTCATCCTCCAGCGGTTCTCTTTCCGTTTATCTCCATCGTACGTGCACGCGCCGACGGTGCTGATGCTCCTCTACCCGAAGTACGGGGCGCCCGTTATCTTCCGTTCGTTACCCGAACCAGATACAGCGGAACGGTTTTTGTGAAGATTGATCACAGGCGGCCGTAATTCTTAATTAGGATGACTAATCCTCATGTTTGTTACTTACTAACATTGTGTCTGGCAAGTTGGGAGAAAGGGAAGAAACAAAAGAGAAAAAAAATACAAAAAAAAAAAAAAAAAAACCAAAGGAATTATCTGAAAATACCGTTAACAGGAGTTTGGAATGAGACAGAGATCTGCCTTTTTTTTGTTTGCTGGCTTGTGTATGTAATTGTAAAATATATTTATTTTTCCATCATTTTTCTTCTTTTTGAGGGGGAAAAAAGAAGTCAGAGAGAGATGTAAAGTTGTTTGTTATTGTCTTTTGTGCTCGGGGACAGCTAAGTGTAAAGTTTATTTCGAAAGAAAAGTGAGGTTTTATTAGCTGGCGCAGGTGAGCCCGTTGCATAGAGAACAAGTGCAGGGGACTGTGGCAACGCTAAGAGACCTGACCCGACCCGACCCCACCCTGGGGTGCTGGTGGGCCCACCATAGTTGGCATCCATCTCTCTCTGGTTTAGTTGGTTGCACACCACTCTACCACAATGGGTGGTCATCATGTATGCAAATCTTACATGGCTAGTTTCAATATACCTTGGTTTCACCCTCGTATTTCGTATTATTATATATTTCTATCCAACCAACCACGTCGCTCCCATCAAATTCTAATTCGATAATATTCAATCAAAACTTGAAATTTCTACTGAAGGCTCAAGGGATGCTTGAGAGTCCACATGAATAGCGCAAAAATGACTTAAAAGTCCAATGTAACAGTGCGGATCAACCATATGGATGATCGACAAATTCAATGCAAAGAGTAGAGTCAAGTAACTTACTCCCACAGCACATAAATAGACCATCACATCAAAAGTTTTTAGAGCAGGTGGGGACTCAATCTACTATCTTATAGTAAGCAACACCAGTGTACTAGTTCCTGAAAGCAGTCTTCCCAGATTTGGATGTACAATCATTGGCACCACAGATGCTGTAATTGGAGTGAATATTTCCAGAGAATCTTTCTGAGGAGCAAAAAAAAAAAAAAAACTAAAGAATCACCAAATTAGAAAATCTATACAGGAATTATTGCCCCTGGATAGTTCCCCAATTCGATTGTCAAGTCTATTTGAGCATCATCAGCATGGAGCTTTACATTTTTCGACAAAAATTCATATAACTAAATACTCATCTCTTAGAACTGTCCGTGTTAGTTTCCTCGTGCTCTTGCAAAACTTTGTGATGATCTGTCATATCGTGTTGCTCATTGCCAAACTTGTCCAGTTCTTCTACTATCAGAAACAAAGTTCAAGATGCATCAAATGAAAACCATGTTCAGATTGATGAAAAGAATTATTCCACGATCATTCAGAACGGACAATAATCATCGAAAGTCACGGATCACAGGGCGCCGGATAAGCATGCTTGCGAGCCACATTTGTTGGGGGAGGGGACCCTGTGAACATGAGCATGAGAAGCATTCCCTCTTTCATGATAACAAACGAGGGAGCACCTCATTCGCCACAATGAAAGCAGTACCCCCTTTGCCTTCTTACCCTCCCACTTCTGTTGGGAAAAATAATAATATCCCGACTTATATGTAAACAACTAATTAGTTATAAGTAAATCAACAAGATACAGATGACATACAGTATTTACGTAGAAAATCCTTACGGGAAAAACTACTGGACAATCAAATAGCGAATTCCACTATTCTAGATAAATAGTACAACCTTGCTAGTCATGCCCAGAGAACTCGGGAATATACAGAAAATAGAAAGTGATACAATATTACCTCCAACATGAAAAAAAACCTCCAACCTTATTAGAGACCGGTAGTCTGCATTAGAAACACCAGACTAACACTGAGATGGATACCATCTGAAGAGAGTATCCCGCAGAGCACACCAAACTTCTTCTCTCCTCTTTTCCTTTATTTATCTTGTATTCACTTTTCTCTTTCTTGAATGGATGATGAATGAAATCTATTGAAACACCTATGTATATACTTAAATTTTAGTGTGAAAACATGATTATTTTTCAACTTTGGTGGACAGTATTTTTTATATATCTTACTATTTCACCAACCATTTAACTATATCACCTAATAATGCTCACCTAATAATACTCTTAATTTCTCCCACCTAATCCATTTTTGAATTGGATTAATTCTAACAATCTTCCCCTCCAACCCAAACGGGAATGAACTAAAACTTAGAGTCCATACTGACTACATTCTGACAGAAATCCTACTTCTCTCTAAATAACCCTTTTGTCATTATATCTGCTCCATTTTTGTCGATATGAATTTTTTCAAGCTGCAATAATTTTTTGTCATGTATATTTCTAATCCAGTGATATCACGTATTGATGTGCTTGGATTTAGAATGAAAACTTAGATTTTTACTGAGATGAATGACACTCTGACTATCACAATAGACTATATAGGTATTTTGTTTCATACATAATTCTTGCAAAAAATATTACATCTATAACATCTCTTTGCAAACTTCCGTAATAACAATATACTCGGCCTCCGTAGTTGACAAAGCAACACATTTTTTGCAATTTAGATTGTCAAGATACAACCCCCCCCTGTAAAAATAATCAAATAATCAGATGTAGACTTTGTTGAGTCAATAACTCTTGCCATATCTGCATCAATATAACCTGTTAGTACCGACTTACCTCCTGTAAAATAAATACTTATTTTAGAAGTTACCCTTAGATATCTTAATATTCACTTAACTGCAACCCAATGTTCTTTATGTGAATTTGCAAGGAATCTACTAACAATACCAATTGCATGTGCTATATCTGGTCTACTATATACCATTGCATACATTAGACTACCGACTACTGAAACATATGGAACTCTTCTCATTTATTCTTTTTCCATCTCGCTTTTGAGACATTGCTCAGAGCTTAGTTTGAAGTGTCTTGCAAATAGAGTACCAACTGATTTTGCTCTGTCCATATTAAATATTTTTAGTATTTTATTGATGTAGTTCTCCTGCAACAACTATAACCTTTTGGCATTCCGGTCACGAGATATATGTATTCCTAAAATTGTTGTGCTGCTCCCAAATCCTTCATAGTAAATGTTTTGCTTAAATCTTTCTTAAATTTATCAATTTTGGATATGTCTTGATCTACAATCAATATGTTATCAACATAGAGTAATAATATAATGAAATCACCATCATACCTTTTGACATAAACACAATGATCTGAAACTATTTACTTATAGTCATGATCCACCATAAAAGAATCAAATTTCTTGTACCACTGTTGAGGTGCTTGTTTTAATCTATGCAAGCTCTTTCTCAATTTGCAGACTATATCTTCTTTACCTTTGACTTTGAAACCTTCAGATTTCTCTATGTAGATCTCTTTCTCTAGATCACCATGAAGAAAAGCTGTTTTCACGTCCATTTGTTCGATCTCCAAGTTCATATTTGCAGCCATTTTAAGGACGAGACGAATTGATGACATTTTTACCACCGGAGAGAAAGTTACTTCAAAGTCAACTCCTTACTTATGGCCAAAACCCTTCACGACTAACCTTATCTTTGCTTCGGCTTTTATCTTGAACACCCACTTGTTCTTCAATATCTTCCTTCTATTTGGTAATTTTACAAAATCATAGATATGGTTTTTATAAAAAAACATCAATTTCCTTTTTCATAATTTTTAACCACTCAATTTTTTGACTACCTTCTTGCATTTCTTGATAACTTTCTGATTCACCTGCATCAGTAAGCAGGATATACTCATTAACTTGGTACCTGCTAGAAGGATAACGGTCCCTGGCGGACCGCCTTAACCGAAGTGCTATTAACGATTGTGTTGTAGTGCATTGCTCTCTCTCTTCTTCTTGAATAGGAGTATCAACATCTGTTTGATATTCTCACACTTCTCCTTCATCATTTGTAACTGAAGAAAGAACTGGATTCAGATCTACAACTTTGCTTGCAAAAAACTGCATTGTTTCTTTCTTCTTAAAATCTTCGATAGTCTGATCTTTAAAGAAAATCACTTCTCCATTTTCTTATTACCTTCTTGTTTTGTAAATATCAAAACCTGTAGCCAAACTTTTCATCTGCATAGACAAGAAAAATACATTGTTTTGATTTACCATCAAGTTTTGATCTTTCATCTTTAGAAATATGAACGAATGCACGGCACTCGAATACTCTCAAGTGTTTATAGGAAACTTTATTTCCTATCCACACCTTTTCTGGTACATCACCCTTTAAAAGAACTGAGAGTGATAAATTGATTAGGTCTATCACGGTCCTTAATATCTCCCCACAAAAAGATTTTGCCAATTTGGAATGTAATAACATACACCTAATCCGTTTGACAATAGTGCAATTCATTCTTTCTACCACGCCATTTTGTTCAGGAGTCTTCGGAATTATCATTTCATGTTGAATTCTCTTGCACTTGCAATATTCGTGGAATGATCCGATATACTCGCCACTATTGTCTGATCGGATACATTTAAGAGACCTCCATATTTCTTTCTTTACTTTGGCATGAAATTCTCTAAAGACATCTGCAACTTGATATTTAGTTTTTAAAGCATAAGCCCAAATTTTTCTGAAATAATCATTTATGAAAGTTATAAAATAAAGAGCACCACCAAACATTTTAACTTTCATAGGATTACAAACATCTGAATGTGTCAAATCTAATACGTGAGATTTTCTATTTGATCTACTTCTGACAAATGAAACTCGATATTGTTTACCAGCTATGCAATGCACACAAGAATCAAGATGTGTATCTTTCATATTCGGCATGTGTTTTTCTTTAAGAAGAATCTGCATTCCCTTCTCACTCATGTGACCAAGTCTCTTATGCCACAACTCTAGAGAAGAGTCTTACTGTATTATGTTCACCTCACATTTGCATAGTTTTGCTTGCATCCTATAAAGAGTGTAACATTTCTTTCATCTAGTCACGACAAGAGAACCTTTTGTGAGCTTCCAATACCCATTGCAAAAGGTACTGTCAAAACCATCTTCATCTATCTTTCCTGCAGATATTAAATTCAAGCGAAGATCCAGAATATACCTTACAACTTTGAGCACCAATTTACAAACGAGACTGATCTCAAGATGTATATCATCCAAGCCTTTAATCTGTGAAGTGTATTTATTGTCAATCCTTACAATGCCAAAATCTCCACTTTGATAAGTTGTAAAGAAATCTCTATGTGGAGTAGCATGATACGAGATTCTCGTATCGATTACCCAATCTGCATCTTGACATGTAATACAAAGAAATAAATCATTACTTTCAGATACAACTAAATCACCTTCAGTTGTAGTTGCAATATTTACATGGATTTCAGACTTTCCTTCACGCTTTGTTTTTTCATCTCTTTTTCGAATTCTGTAGTCCTTTTTCATATGTCCTTTCTTATGACAAAAATAGCAAGTAATATCATTTTTGATCTAGATTTACTTCTGGATCTGGAGTAGTTGCTTCTATCTTTTGAAATTAGTCTTCCTCGATTCTCCATGACAAATACTTCAGACTGTGATGTGCTCAAATTCTTTCGTCTGAGCTCTTCATTAAGCAAACTACTTGCAACCAAACTCATAGAAATTATGTTTTCTGGTACAGAGTTACTTAAAGACACCACCAATATCTACCAACTCTCCGATAGTGAACTGAGCAATAATAAAGCCTGCAACTCATCATTAAGTACCATTTTCATAAAAGAAAACTGATTAATAATACTTTAAATGTCGTTAAAATGTTCAGCAATAGAAGAACCATCTTTATACTTTGAACTAACTTTCTAATCAAGAAAGTTTTGTTACCTGTTGTATTTCTCTAATACAGACTCTCTAGTTTCATATAAAGAGAGTGTGATGTACTCCCAGTGGAGACATGATGAAACACAGTATCATCCAACTATTGTCGAATGAAACCAATAGTTTTTCTATCAAGTCTTTTCTAATTATCATCATTCATGTCTTTTGGTTTAGACACAACACCTTCTAAAGGTACATGAAGATCTTTACAATGTAAAAAATCATCCATTCTTAGCTTTCAGATCATCCAGTTATATTCATTAAGAGTAATCATGCGGCTTGTTATGCTCTCCATTTGTTACATACAATACCTAATAACCTTAGCTCTGATACTACTGTTGGAAAAAATAATAATATCCCGACTTGTATGTAAACAACAAGTTAGCTATAAGTAAATCAACAAAATACAGATAACACACAGTATTTATGTGGAAAACCCTTACGGGAAAAACCACGGAACAATCAAAGAGCGAATTCTACTATTTCAGATAAATAGTACAACTTTCGGAGTCTTGTCCAGAGAGCTCAAGAATATTCAGAAAATAGAGAGTGAATATTACTATCTCCAATACGAAAAAAATCTCTAACCTTATTAGAGAACTGTAGTCTGTAGTAGAACTACCAGACTAACACCGCAATGGATACCACCTGAAGAAAATATCCCGCAGAGCACACCGAGCTTTTTCTATTCTCTCTTCTTTTCTTTATCTTCTCTTCACTCTTTTCTTTCTTGAATGGATGATGAATGAAATCAATTGAAAATACTTATTTATAAATTTAAATTATAGTGTGAAAATATGATTATTTTTCAACTTTAGTCAGCAGTATTTTTCATATATTTTACTATTTTACCAACCATTTAATTATGTCACATAATCATTTTCTCCCACCTAATCCATTTTTGGGTTGGATTAACTCTAACTTCTTCCATAATCCCTGTTACAATGCTGTGGCACAACATGCATGATGTTAGGGCATACTCATGATTTTATGGTTGTTGGGGCTTTCAAATGTTACAGGATATGTGAAAGAGGTATTCTTTTTTGTTAGTTAAACCCTTTCAGGGATCTCTTAAGCCCATCCTTAGAGCTACAGATGTGTGTGTACCCTTGTCTTGATCGACCCCAAAGGAAGCATATGGTTGGGGGAGATTTTCTTTCCCAGTCCCACTCATTGTGTGCTCTTCCCATGCATAAAACAAAGGAAGCATGTGACCCATCTCATGGTACAAGTACATTTAGGTTAAAAAACAATCAATCAGCATTATTTAAACTAGTCCTTAAAAACAGAGTTCTTAGCCATAGACAAGGGGGGCTCGACACTACCAACATGCGAGGGTACGCTTTAGTTGCAATCTACGGCCACTTAACATTTAGCTAATGAAGATAAATCTTAAAAGGAGTGAAATGAACACCACGAGTAATCTTTAATTGATGAGTATTCAAATCCTAGGAAAGGCAAGGGGGGGTATGTGTAAGGGCATGCGACTAACTTATAGGGTCATGATGATTTGATGACCATTTGATCATCACATTTGTAGGGAGGGACTACCTTCCATGTGCATGCATGGAAGTGATAAAGTTAGCAACTTAGGGGATTGTTTGGAGGGGGGCAGGGGATGAGAAGGCTTCATATGATGAGAGAGCCACAGGAAGCTTCCATTCCCAAGGCCTTGTTGGCACACTAAATTTCAAACATATCAAGGGGCTAGCAATGAGAGGGGGGCTGGTGGGAGGCAGTAGAATAGGGGAATTGAGGTCAAGTGTCTTAGCATGAGGGCATCACCCACTTGTCCTTTTCCTCTCTAGGAGCTCTACTCCATGATTTGTTTATTACTTTGATTTGGTTCTCTTGCTTGTACCCAATTCCCAATCTTCACTTTATAATTGAAGGGCCTCATTTCTTTGTTCTCATCTTTAAGCACAGAAAGATCTATAAGCATTTCTGTCAGAATTATCTCATGAAAGGTCAAAATTGTTTGGAAATGTGGCCTAGAAGTTGATGGTTGAGGTGAATGTATTGTAATCCAAGTCAATTACAAGATAAGGCTGTCCATGTGTATCAACCAAGAGATACCAATGTGTAGTTTTATATAAATCCAGCTATGGTTAACAGATAAGCTGTATTTAATGCTCTATGTCAATGAAGACAGCAATTGTGATTATAAAGACTTTGAGATCATAAACTAAGTTACATGTACTTAAGATTAGTTTTCTTATTTCACTCATAAACTAAGTCAATTTGAGTTTAATGTATGTTTGTTCACAAAAGGGTACAAGTAATGCTGTTTTCATATAATGCTGCTATACTACTGTAGAAAAAATATGTATTTCTATTACCAAAGATTGTTACGATCCAATACAAATTAATTCTCCATACAATTTACATACTATTTAATTTTGTCTCAAGGAAATGCCATAATATACAAATATACTGTGTTAACAAATATTTGACTTGAAAATTAAAAAAGAAATGCATCAAGTCAACTTAATAGTTAAGACGAGAACTTATGTGTGCATGCACGAAGCAATTATAAATTCTGCAGCTATGTAACATGACAGCAGTGGATAACGAATGGATATAAATTAAAACCACATTAAGGGCTGTAATGAACAAGGAATCAATTTGCTGTTTATAGTTGGTGGTCTGCGTAATCTTAAATTTATGTTCGATAACCAAGTGATTCAAGTTGAACTTCTCAATTCTCACCAGAATGCCACCACATATTGTGATAACAAAGATTGTAGAGGAGAAAAATAAGGAACTGAATTCTTGGAATCTATTACATGGAAGAAAATGGACACTTTAAAAATAAGTTAGCATGCAATCATGGATAAAATCATGAGCTTTTCTATTTGATTTTTATTTTTTTCTCCCACCAATGTTATTGTTCTACACGTTCAAAAAAGCATTGTACTTGATATCACATTAGATATGTTGGGTCATGATACAGAACTTTGAGTCTTATTTTGTAATTTTCTTTTAAACATATGCTGACAACTACTAGCTACATCTTGGAGCAATCAGACTCAAACCATTCTTAGCACAACTGAGATATAGTTAACCTTATTATATAAGTGGTTAAGAGGCATTTGACTCCAAACTGTGCTGTTTAATTATACAAGAGTTTGAATTGTAACAGTAAACCAATTTAAATGCCGTCCTAAATTATTATACCATCTTTTCTCAAAATCATGCAGAATTGCCAAAAAAATTAAAGGATTTTACTGAGCCTCACAGAGTGTCACACCCCGAAGAATAGAGATCTTCCTGACGAATCTCCAACCAAATCCCACCAAAACAATCAGTGTATGCCTAAGAGGAGAGCCCCAATAACCCATTGGTCGTTAGGCATGTCTCTGCACCCGACAGCCGTCCGACCGAAGATTATACAGCTGTAGTCGAGGCTAAACACCACATTTCAATGCACAGACTAAAAAATTTATTGCTAAAACAGCTAAATCCTGATATCAAAGAAACATATGGTGCTTTGCCTCATATGCTTGGATTCTACACTCCCCATGAGGCATATGCTTGGATTCTACACTCCCCATGTATTCCAGCTCATTAAGGGTTGGGACTCTAGATATATTTCAACTTACTGTCCACTTCCCAAGTAAATTCCCTTAGATCCATGCTTTCAGCTGAGACTCCTCCTCTTTAATCAAGGTGTCACTAGTTTAATCAACCCTGGTTCTGGCTCCCTCAAACTAGAAGCCAAAGGCCTAAGTCTTGGCCCTTGCTTTGTGCTGAATTGTCGGAGTCTGGTAGACAAAAGGGCCATGGCCATCTCCTCCCCTATGATTGGGCAGTACCTTGCCCTCCCCAAAGGAACCATTTCTTTTTTTTTAATTTGTCTCACATTACGTTCACTCTCTCTTAATATTTTATCTTATGTAGAAGGACAGTTGATTACAGCTGCATTTGAACTAAAGATGCAGCACAAGCACGCTTACCTATATTGGCTTCATTCATTAGAATAATTGGGCAACACTCCTTGGATGAAGCAGCCTACTGATGGTCCCGTGCACAACCGACCTTCAATGGTTAGCTTACTTGGTGCCTGCACACTGGTGTCGTGATCGGGATGTCTGATTGTTCTTCAGATATACACTCATTCCCAGGTGAATAATTAATTGCGCAGAAAGAAGAAGTTTAGATCCAATTTGGGTAGCATAATCAATATAAACTCATTCCGAGGTGAAATATTCAATTTCATAAAAGAAGGTGTTTAGATGCAAACTTTGGATTAGCATAATCATCGCATGCCATCATGCCAGGTGAGAATGTAGTTACCCAACATATACTCTTAGTTTTAAATATTCAGATTAGACAAAAACTTAGAAAGACTAAGTGTAAGTTAGATCCTAAGATTAAGTGATAGCGATTAGAAAGTAATCAAAAAGTTTTTGTAGATAGAGTAGTACAAGAAGCAGATTGGAGGGACCATGATGATCCTAATGTAACATGAAACAAAATGGCTAGCTGCATTAAAAGGATAGCTAAAAATATATTCGGTGAGTCGAGAGGCGGTGCTCCACTATGTAAGGATACATCATGGCGGAATGAAGAGATAAAAAATGCTATTAAGATCAAACGAGACCTTTATAGAGATTTGAAGCAGAATAATAATAGTAATGGAATAAGTTTTAAGAAGTATAAACTAGAAAAAAATGAGGCTAAGAAAACTGTTCAGAATGCAAAAACTAAATTATATAAACAAGTGTACGAAAAGTTGGATAATAAAGAAGCAGAAAGGGATATATATAGAATTGCTCGAATAAGAGAGAGAAAATCTAAAAACTTATGTAGTATAAAGTATATTAAAAATAAGGATCGGACGTTCTAGTTCGAGACGAAGAGATTAAAGAAATATGGAAAAATTATTTTAATAGATTATATAATGGTAATTTTACTCAACATTTGGGAGATCTTACTATTCAATGTGAGGATATAAATCGTAGTTTTATGCGCAGAATTAAAGAGTCTGAAGTAAAAAAGGTTTTGAAGAGGATGAAATCAAGAAACGTTGTTGGTCCATATGAGATTCCTATAGAGGTGTGAAGATATTTAGAAGGGATTGGTATGAGGTGGCTAACAGATCTTTTTAACAAGATTTGGCAAACTAAGAAAATATCAAATGAATGGAGGAAGAGTACCATAATATCTCTGTATAAAAATAAGGGCGACATTCAGAGTTGTTCTAATTATCGGGAAATAAAATTCATGTGTCACACTATGAAACTTTGGGAAAAGGTAATTGAATATAGATTGCGACAAACTGTTAAAATATCGGAGAACCGGTTTGGATTTATGCTGGGACGATCGACGACAGAAACTATTCATTTACTTCGTCAACTTATACATCAATTCCGAGAGAAATAGATATTTGCATATGGTATTTATTGACTTAGAGAAAGCATATGATAAGATTCCACGAGAGATACTTTGGTGGACACTGATGAAGAAAAGAGTTCCCATCAAGTATATCGATATAATTAAGGACATGTATGATAGAGTAGTGGCCAATGTCAGAACATGTTGTGGTTTAACAAGTGATTTTTCTATCACAATTAGACTGCATCAAGGATCTGCATTGAGCCCATTCTTATTTGTTATAGTAATGGATGAGCTTACTAAAACCATTCAGGATGAGATACCTTTATGTATGCTATTTGTTGGTGATATTGTCTTAGTTGATGAGACAAGAGTAAGGTAAGTACAAAATTAGAGTTATGAAAGTATACATTAGAATCTAGAGGTTTTACATTGAGTAGGTCTAAAACAGAGTATATGGAGTGTAAATTTAGTAAACGACGGAGCATAGACTATAATACTGTAAAACTGGATAGGCAAGATATACAAATGAGCAGTCAGTTTAGATATTTGGGTTCTATTATTCAGAATGATGGAGAGATCGATAATGATGTTAACTATAGGATACAAATTGGCTGGTTGAAATGGAGGAGGGCAATGGGAGTTTTATGCGACCGTAACATTTCGTTAAGATTGAAAGGAAAATTTTATAGGACTGCTATTAAGCCAGTTTTATTATATGGCACGGAATGTTGGGCTATAAAGAAACGTCATTAACAGAAAATAAGTGTAGTAAAGATGCGCATGCTCCGTTGGATGTGCGGCAACACTAGAAGAGATAATGTGATAAATGAAGATATTCGTGCTAAGATAGGTATAGTTCCCATCGTTGAGAAGATGCGAGAAAATCGCTTACGATAGTTTGGTCATGTGCAACGTAAGCGTACAAGTGTACCAGTTCGAAGAGGGGAGTTTATCAATGTAGGACAAGTTAAAAGAACGAAGGGAAGACCGAAAAAAACATGGATGGAGGTGATACGCAAAGATATGAAGTCTAGAGATTTAAATAAGATATTACTTGACATAAATGAATGGAGAAAGAATATCAAAGTGATCGATCCGGCGTGATTCTTTTTTGGTTCATGTAGCTACCCCAAATACTTGGGATAAAAGGCTTAGTTGTTGTTGTTGTTGTTGTATCGCATGCCATCATGACGATGCATGGCATGGTTCTGGGTTGCAAGACCCATGTCCTATTTCAGTAGCATATCTGAAATCTAATTATTAAATGGTTGTTTGTTATGCAGCTAGATTTTCACGACATCAATTCAACCTGGAATATTAACCTCACCCAGTTATCCAAGAGGTAATACATTAGTACTTAGTACAAGTATTTACATAGACCTACAAGAACAAAGTACTTGGGCCATCCAAATAGATAGTCCAAGCTGTTTACTGTGATTACTAAAACGCATGGATCATAAACCATATGGTTTGGAAATCTCTAACTGATATAATTGAAGCATGCGTACGGCCCATTTACAAGTATTCTAAGGACTTTTCTGTGGTACAATTTAGGTAGAGAGGCCCAGCCAGGGGAAATCAAAGTTCACCAATGCATGTTGTGGAGAATTCTCTAAACATTTTGTCCTAATTAACATTTATACTAATTCACGACCCTCAGAAAAAAAAAGTCTATACAACTAACTCCAAATCCTTCTCCAGAAATTCAATCTTTTACGAGTATTTAGGCTCACTGATAGCATATCAACAGCTTAACTATCAGTTTAACAGCATGCAATAACTGAACATATTCAAATTGACTAAGCATTTCGGCTCTATGTTTTCTTGCTTTCGTGATACATATGCAAGCTGATCACACATACTCCATGGTTCCCTTTGTTATGGACCTGCTCTAGTTATATTGAATTTGCCAACCATTTTTACATAATTAGTCCCTCAACACCGGCCCCCGCCCCCCACCACCCACCACCCATCAACTTGAGGGCTGAGCTCTGTAACATCTCGGGGAAACTAAACGTGTTCCAAAATAGAAATCCACACAGACAAAGAAAAGGCAGCAAAAAAAAGAAGTTGCAGATATTTTATCAGTCCCATTGATATATAACGAATAGCGTGCGACAAACACACTACGTAATTCTATTTTCACATATGCAGGTCCTGTCTAGTTGGGATGGAATCAACATCGGTGCAACTGCAACCACATTTTTTTAATGGGAATTAGGAACTCCCATCAAATCCTAAATTTCCCTCCCTCTTTCATTTGGAAATGTAAATGCCAAATATAATTATACCCAACCAAACACGGTCTCAGTCAGCATAATAGAAGAATGTCATGAATATTGAATGGTCCAATATAATTGCAAATTCAGAGGTTAGGGGAAAATATTTACATATTTAGACATTTCATTGGTGGCCTTAATAAAAATTTTCTAATTTTAACTTTATTTTATTACTTTGAGATAAATTGGCGGGCCAACCCCCCTGCATTTCACTAAAAAAAAAATTAAACTAAACATCCCATGATTACGAAAAAGATAGGAGATAATAACAAAGTCTCCTCGTTAAAAAAAAAAAAAAAAAAAAAAATTGAACTTCAAAAGATGGAAAATTATGTATTCAGGGAAAACTTAAATTTATTAAAACTGAAAGTTGAACATTATTCTTGCAGGAGTGATAACCATAGTATACATATCAGCTGAAAAATAAATAAAAACATACCAATGTTCTGCAGAGAAGGAAAACCATTTACTACTGAGCGTCCAAGCGTTCATCGATCACATGCGCAGCACATGAGTTTGTTCTAACCGTCACATGAGAGCACATTCAATACATAAAGGGACAAGTCATCTGATATGGTGGGCCATGTGGTGTCACACACCAGAGTGTACAACTAACCTCATTATTAAATCCCAAAGAAGGCTCCACCAAACCCTAGAAAGGAGGCAGCTACAAGAGAATTTACTTTTGAAACCTGCAATAATAGGAGGAATGGATAAGGAATTGAATGCTTTGTGTTGTTCTCAATAAATAGATGAATGGCATAAACAAGGTAGCACGACATCACAAACCATGTACATTACGTAGCTTTGCTGGAGATTTTGAACCAGAAGAAGGTAAAAAAAACATGGGACTTTGGGTCCTTTACCGAACAACATAAAAAGTTTAGATAATAAAACCTCTATACTCAAATGCTCAAGTGCATGGATCGTAGGACTACAATATACATATAACAACCTTAACGCACCTGACGCCCTTGTGACCACTACCAAAAAAACTGCCTGCTAAGAACAGATGAGTAGATATTTTAATTGTCCATTAAGACGTTTGAAACCACACATATTATGTTGGTGAACCATTTTACCCAAAAACTTGCATTAATGGATAGTGGATCGACCATGTATGTCGAGCGATCTAAGTAAATAAATACTAACTTGCTGTGACTTTCTGCTTGAAAAAAGAAATTCATGCCACATCAGTTATATCCCATGCAAGGGTCCACCCTTATGGGTCCATCATGCAGAGATCTATTGGAAACAGAGAAAGACAAGATTCAAGTGGTTACCGTAGTAATCATTAAATGCTTCCTTCACATTAAGTATGGAGAAGCAATAGTCCAGCAAACAGAGAGACCCATACAGCCATTGAGCATTTGTATCTCCAGAGAGAAAAATAATAATATGGTCCCATGACGGTCCACCATAATTGGTAACCTATTAACTCAACAGGACAACTGAGGACAGAAGTAGCAGCAGCAGCAACAGCAACAGCAACAGCAACAGCAACAGCAACAGCAACAGCAACAGCAACATCACAAGGTTTTAACTTTGCACCAGCATCAGGCTCTGAGTATGATGATGCCCTCTCTGAAGATCCTTTCAGAATCCCTGGTTATTACTGTTTCACCTGCAGCTTAAAATTTGTATTGTATTAATGCCTTGAAAGCTGGCTAAACAGTCAAGAGATCCATATTCATGCACGAAAATCAAACCTGATCCATTTACCTTCTGGAAAAAATTTCATGCATTGGTTTAAGGGTTTTTACGTGGCTCTCGATGAAACGAGTAGCTGAACAGCTCATTCAGAGTGGCTGCAATGGCACCAAGAGTTGGGTCCACTTTTCAATTCAATCATTGTACTGCATAAAGCTTTCGTCAGATGTTATGATAATAACTACTCAAGACTCATCTCAAGACTCATCAAAATTACTTCTTTCGCATTGCTCTTAGTCTCAAACCTGTGATGTGGTCCCCTCAAGTAATAAAAACTACGACCATTCAGCTTTGTTTTATTCAAAATAAGAAACAAGCAATAAGTCAGTCAGTATGATATAAGCCTCGTATTGGAGAAACATAACGATAATAGTAACATAACGTTTTGCCTCGGTGAGATTACATCACATATAGCGTAACTCATAACGTAGGTTACGCAATTGTTAGTTTATTTAATATAAATAAATAAAAAACTATATATATGATTTTTAAATTAAAAATAAATATAAACATTCAAAAAAATATAAAATTATATTATAATAATTAGAAACTATTCAAGTTCCTAGCAAGTTTCACAATAATTTTAACATTTTACTTTTATAAATAATTATTAAGTTCGTAACCGTAATTTCAGTTATTACACAAAAAAAACTTATTTATTTATTTCAGTTTCGTTCATTAATTACTAATACTGTAATTTATGATAATGCTCATTTCATATTTTCCAATGCTTATTTCAATTTAGCTGAGAGCTCAATAGGATTAACAATAATTAATAAAATTCAACAATCGGAAAAGAATTATACCAAGCAATCGCAAATTAGTGAACTATCAATTCCACAAGTAATGAAACAAGCAAACAACAAGCAATGAAATAAAAATTACAACAATCAGCTAACAACCAATAAAAAATAATCTATAGCAATATGAAAATTACTCAAAAATATAACTGTAAATAACATAACATAACGTAAAATGAAGTTAAATAACATAAAAAAACACATCGTTATTGTTAAATAACGTTGAATTTGCGTTAGGTATCATAACGCGATATAACAAGTTTCATAACGCATTATTTTCAACATTGCTCTCTAGAATTAACACATGTGGTTAATTTGATAAGCAGAAGGAAAGCTGGTCATAGCTCAAGAAACTGATTTCATGACTATCTGTTTACTGCCTAATACGTTTTCATACCTTGCGTGATTACTAGATTATGTACAGAAAAGACAAAGTTTGAAACAGATCCTGCCCTTATAGTAAGGGTCTAAGTGTAAAGAAATTTCAACAAACCTTCTATAGAACAAGATAAGTGAAAAGAATACAATGAATAAAATGCTGGTCTATTGGGGTAATCAAATTTAATATTTTCTAAAAAGAATATAATAACAATAAGATACACGAAAATAAAAGAGACAAACACAATATTACTGACCCTTCAAAACATACTTTCTATATTTATATCATAAAATAGCCAAAACCGATAGAGACGACAACAGCCAGGAAGAATAGCATATAAATTTGATACCCTTAAATATTTGCACTAGTTCCACTTGAATCATGTTTGATCAATGTCTATAGGGTGCTCCATGTTTGAGAGAGTAAACACAGTGAGTAGCTACCCGTATTTGACCAGCATTCTCTTGTAGATTGCATAATCAAATTTGTCCTTTCCACTTTCTTACAATATTCCACTATCACCCACCGGAGCAACAACCCATAAACACTATATACAAAGATCTATTTTTCATTACTCATTCTCCACCATCAAATTTTATCCATTTTAGGCTTGAAGGTTTCAACTAATCACATATACCACAGATGAATATCCAATTTCATGACACACACTCTCCATCATCAAGAATCCTTTATAAAATTAGATACGGGTGTAATTTGAGATCCTTACTTTTAGTTCGACATGTTTTTCTCAAATAGGATTTTTAAAAAGTAAAGTATATATATATTGAAAAAAAAAATAGTAACTTCAAAAACATCCACCAATAACAGCATAAAGACATCATTGCAGCAAATTATACATTCTGTTAATTTTCAGTTGTCAGGATAGTATGGCTTTTAATAAGGTTGATCCATCTAATATGAATATTTAGGTTCAATATTTTAAAAAAATTAAAAATGATTTACCATAAAATCTAAAATGATCTTACTTGTGTTCCATAAATACATCCAAAATAGGCCTGGAATTAACATCTAACTCGAATCTGGATATAAATCGATGTAAAGGCCAACAAGTAATAATGTACTTAAATGGGTGTACCAAACTATATCCATCTAAAACCAGAAGTCTGAAACTAAATGACATTTAGTTAAAATTTCAAAATTTAGCATACATACTACAAAGAGATCATTCAAAAAGCATGGACACACCGTTCGAGATGCCATGTCTGCATTGGACGCTTATCGTATGCAAATATGGCACAGACACGATAAAAACTGTGTTGGACACGCCACGTGGAATGTCCAATAAAAAAAGGAAAAAAAAAATCTTGTACCATTGTCATATTCATACTTTTTGTAGATTGTCTGAAAACAGAGTTAAATGGTTTGGAAAAATCAAACACAAATATTGCTAAGTTGGTGACATCTATCTATTCCTAATTAGTTTTATAAATTTATATTTCAGTATTTTCTTGTGGAAGAGTCTTAATTGCTTCTTAGACCTACAAAAAAGATTTTTTGCGTTCACACTCTCTACATTGTGACTCACTATAATCATCACATTTTATTTTTGTCTCTTTGCTTATAGATGGAGAAAGGTAGATAGATTCATTGGCTTTAGCGAGACTTATCCGTTGTAAAGGAATGAAGAGATACGAACACATACATTGCCAGTGTTTTCTCTTTGAATATTTGAGTAGTAAAATTATTATGCTAATAATAGATTTATATATATATATATATATATATATATATATATATATATATATATATATATATATATATATTCCCATGTCATTATCGTGTCCGTATCATCATTTCTCAAAAAATGCTATGTACCGTGTTCGTTTCCGTGTTCGTGCATCCTAGGAGATCATTTATGTAGCTAGCAAAGTTATCATTAAATTGTTTCACCAGTGCAACAACGGTTCAAATCCCATAAACCTTGTTGATATAGCAAAACCCAAGATAAAGTTCATACCATGTGAAGAAAGTAACCAAACATACCAGACATGGAAGAGATACTTATTTGTTCTATTTTTTTTCATTCTCTTTCCTTTCTTACTGCAGATGTCAGTGTTTATTAGATGTTATCAGGGCCGGCCCTGGGCAGGTGCGGGATGTGCACCTGCCTAAGGCCTATAATCTAAAGGGGGCCCAAGGTACACATTTTAAATATATGTACAGTAATGAACAGTATCCTAAGGGGGCCCAGTACTTCTTCAAATGCCCGTGCAGAACAATAGATTTGAGCAATTAAA
Source organism: Dracaena cambodiana (assembly GCA_036321105.1). Classification (NCBI taxonomy): domain Eukaryota; kingdom Viridiplantae; phylum Streptophyta; class Magnoliopsida; order Asparagales; family Asparagaceae; genus Dracaena; species Dracaena cambodiana. The sequence continues at coordinate 42,160,849 of JAYEPQ010000013.1, forward strand.
AATATTTGAAAATATTTTTGCCTTTTGGATTCTTATTGGATTCAAAAAAATTGAAGTCATTGGATGATAATGAATTAAGAGAGTGTTGTATTAACTTTGCCAATACTTTTCTCATAACAATGTGTCGGATGTGGATTTAGATGATTTAGATGATTTTTTTCTGAACTAAAAGTGTTGAAGATGACTCTACCAAATCTTTCAATGTCATCAGTTGAAATTCTTGAGTATGTTAAAATTGCAGATTGTTATCCTAATATTTCCATTACTTATCGAATCTTATTAACAGTACCTGTGACTGTTGCATCAGCAGAGAGAAGTTTTTCAACGTTGAAATTGCTGAAAACATATTTGAAGTCATCAATGTCACAAGAAAGGTTGAATGGTTTGGCGATTTTATGTATTGAGAAAGAAATATTGGACAGTATTGATCTTGATACTATTATTGAGGATTTTGCATCTAGGAATGCCCAAAAGAATTGCTTTTTATGAATTATGATTAGTTTTTGTAATGGCAAAACTATGTACTAAATTTTAATTTTGGTAATGAAAATATTTATTTAAAATTTTAATAAGACTTATTAGGGCCCCTTTCTCATTTCGCCCCGGACCTCTAAAACGTTAGGACCGGGCCTGGATATTATTGTTATTGTTGATGTTGTTATTCTTTGTAAGAATGGCAGGGTCGAATAGATATCATAATAGGCTCGTTGCAGTTACATGCATGTTTGCATAAGAAGGTTCGTGACTGACAGATATGCCTGTCCTCAGATCAGTTTACTGAAAAGGCTTGAAAGTACTTCATGCCCGCTGATCTGAATACAGATACAAGCAAAACCCCCTTCAAGGTTTTTTTTTCCCCTTTCTTTTTTGTACTTTTCAAATGAAACCTTTAAGATATAACGTACTTCAAATAATGTGCCAAATCCCAATCCATCCATAATTCTTTGGCAAAAAATATTTCATTAAAATAGTAGCATTTAACATATATTGCACAAAGTCAACTATATGTTGTTCAGGGCCTCAGACAGTCATCTATGAGAGAACCTTTCCATTGCCAATTTTGGGAAATTATGAAGCAGAAACTTATGTCGGTTTATGGAGAGTTTCTTTGAAAGCTTCAAGAGAAGAAAAACAAACAAGGGCATCTCGTAAATTTGCACTTTGGAAGAAGTATATTATAAAGTTATCTGGAATGTTCATTGGAAACCCTTTAAGCCCAAGGTAACAAAGGATAAGCCTGTTCCCTGCAGGTGAAACCTGAGACAGATGGACTATACCACCCCTTCCATTAGTTTTAATCCATATGCCTCTGATACTAACTTACTACGAGGATGCATGATCCAAGTATCTTCAGAAGGATTGGGGTCAACGGACAAACATAATATTCTAATCAACCTGCAGACTGCAGAATACCGATACGGTAATGGCACATTTGAATTGGAGCACCATTTTTTGGGAAATGCCATCTAGGATAGGTTATGAATGAAATGGACCCTCCATTGATTTGAGCTACGGTTGGTCTTCAAATTCAACTATAATCTAATTTTAACAGGAGAAACCCCACAATAAAGTGCTTCCTCATGATCCCATGGAGAGATTTTTGATCAAATATTCCAGGTCAATCTATTTTCTATCCTCTCTTGAGATTACCATTGTGTGAAAAGAAGGAATCACCTCATAGATGTTCCCCTATGTGCGTTCTCTATGGAGAGAACTATCCAAGGAGAAAGAAGGTTAGTCTCGCATAACATGGGCTGTGGACCTGTGGTACTTGAAAATTAGGACACATAATGAATGTTGCCCTCATCAAGAAATGGTCACGGAGTTACGACAACTTCCAACATGAAATGGGCTGAAATGGCAGGGCCTAACTATCAAGTATCAAGACAAAATAGTGTGATTAAGAGGCATATGGAACGCCAACAATCCCTGCTCCTGAGAGGGATGCCTAGGGTGAAAGATATTTTATTAGGTGTTACAGGCTTTATAAAAGTTGGCATAGAAACTAGTTTCTGAAGGACAAATGGGAGGGTGGCATACCATGACAAAACAACTTTCTACAGTTTTCATCTTTGCAGTCTATGAGAGTGTCCCCTTGGCAGTTCAATGGCAAAGGAATTGAAGGTAAACTTGGATGACCCACCCGGGTCTTCGATGTCCTGAGCATGCTGCAATACTGGGATAGTGCGTTCCATGTTGCAAAAGTATGCCCTCTGAATGGCCTCTTTTCCGCGAAAACCTTATGCAAATAAGGTTTAACACTTCCCCTTCTTCCCCAACATATTTAAGACAAGAAGCCAAGTCGGTCAAATTTTAGATATGCTCACAGAACAATGTGTAATTCTCAGTTCGGCCTTACATGATATCACCACTGTCATGGGGGATGCTACTCATGATGCCAAACACATGGAAGATTAAAGCACCTACGAGAGTTGCTCTTTATCAAGTAGAACTGCAAAGGAGCTTTCTTAACAAGAGCAATTAATCAATAGCAAGCCATGGAAATTGGTAACCAACATAAGCCAATTTCCATGCAAGTTCCATGGCTTGCTATTGATTAATTGCTCTTGTTAAAAGCCATGGAAGTTGGATCTATCATCTTCGGCAAACTAGCACACTAATCCACTAACACTTCACCAGGCAATGCTGGATTCTAGCGGTGACCCTGTAGTTTCTAGAAGTGGCTCCCACCAATTCAAGATATGGCCTCCACTACATCCCTCTATGGCATGACAGTTATTCTACATAGCACTTACCTCCATATTGCACTTAGTTCCGCACACCTCCAGCAAGTGTTGGCTCTGATACAGTGATACCACTTGTAACATCCGAAAAAACTACACTTAGATTCCTCCTCGAAAAAGTTATCTACGATTACTCTTTTAATTCCTAAGAATAATTATAAATTACACTAACACTTATCTCATCTTCGATGTTGGACTATTATTAACTTGGAGCACTACAAGAGGTGAACAGGATTCGGTTAAAACTATACTAACCAACTGAAACCTCCGAATAAGCAAACCAAACCAAAAATATTCTGTTGGTAGTCAATTTCGGGCTTTAAAACTTAAATCAAACTGGACTGATTGTTATTTAATATGTGTGTGTATTGTATGTATATACGTACATATACATATAAATATATATATCGGATTACTGTAGGTGAGCCGTTAGCTAAGAAAAAGTTACGTGAGCTAGTGGCAAAAATATAGTGATCCAATAATTTTTCTTTAAATTTTTTCTTGAATTAGTATCTCTACCTCCTTAACCTTTTTTAGATCAAATTTCATAAATTTTGAAATTCATTTACTATTTCATCAAGTGGATACAGAATGTTTTATTCTTTGAAAACTGTTAATTTTGTGTTAATTTGATGGAGGACCAAATCATAATTAAAACCCAAGAAAGTGGGTATGAGTGAACCCTAGGGGATCGAGATCATAATCTACAAGAATTTTTTTTTTTTTTTTTTTTGAGAGAGTGGAAATATACTGCAGCTCAGATAACTTGCATAAACTGTCAGCTCATTTATATTATTCTTATATATACACACACATATGTATATAGTCCATATAAAAAAATGCAATACTAATCAGATACCTTGAAGAGATATTTTTGCTAGGATGATTAAATAAACTTTACATAAGTTTTATTCCAAAATTTAGAATTGAATAACCGAACCAAATCACACAAGTTTGGTTCCGTTTCAATTTCCATTTCTAACCGGTTTGGTTCGGATTGCCAAAATTGGCAAAAACTGACCGATACCCACCCCTAGTCATTACAGGCTGAAACTAAGTTCTCAAACTTAGCTTTGAGACTCTTATGATCTAGAGTAATTTACTTCCAGGAAATATAAAGGTGAAAGCCAATAACTTAGGAAAGCTAATAACTTAGGAAAGTCAACTAATGCTAATACGACATACTCTAAAGAACACCAGGTCCATCACAAATGGGCCTAATGGAGATTCTTCAGACATGGACTTAGGCATATGTGAAACTAGTCATCATCCATGATACTGACCAGATCGTGGAGAGGAATACCTCAATCTAGAGCATATCTTTTGAGAGATCGGTACCTAGGTCATGTACTCTTGTATATGTTTGTATACTAGGAACCTCACAATATGGAGGTTTGTCTATTTGCACCTCTTTTTGTTGTTTTATCTATTGTATTAGGTGATTAGGTCAAGACCCTCTATGATGTAAAATCTCTCCTTTTGTTTTTCTCAAAAACTTGCCAACAAAACGCAAATGGCATTGTGCTCACTGTTTACTTCTTATTAAAACCCATAAGTGAACCGTATCTTAGTAGATCCTATAAGGTGATTAGGTCAAGACCCTCCATGATGTAAAATCTCTCCTTTTGTTTTTCTTGAAAACTTGTTAACAAAACACAAATGGTATTGTGCTCACTGTTTACTTTTTATTAAAACCCATAAGTGAATCGCATCTTAGTAGATCCTATAAACTTCAGGTCATATTGTACAGCTTCAACAACAATAACAACTTATCAGGCTTATCAGCAAAAGAATGTGCAGACAAATAAGGTTCCCATATAAGGACAGCAGAGTGAAACAGCCATTAGCATATCATGACACCACAGCACTCAGATAATGAAGCTAAAGAAAGTCAACTGCTTCACAAAAAATCCCCAGCAAGAACATTAGCTCATAAAATATGTACTTTTCACTAATTACTGAACATATAAAGTGGAATTTGTGTGTCTTGTTATATTATTGGATCTTTACGTTGTAGGAAAAGAGTGTCATACCTTAAAATAATATAATTGTTGATTACTGGTTTCACTCTGGAAGAAAAAGCAATCCTCAGAATCATTAAGCACCCAATAACGTTACTGTAACGCAAACTGGAATCAGAAGTTAAACTGGTATGTTCTAGCTGGGGCATCAAGAGGATTGATACAGTATCAAGGGCTATACAAGGCTCTGGAAAGCTGAAACGTACTTTAAGTATCATCTGTTAACATTTTTCTAATTCATTAGTGCATCTACAATTTAGCAGAAGATGGTCAGCATCGCGACAATACTAAACAAACACGGTTTCAGAATGTAAATATTGGTTAAGAATAAATAAGTACTATTCAAAAATAGTTAACTACCCCTTTAACTACTTGTGAACAGTATATAAAGTCTGTGTAGTTTATGCCATCTTATTACTTGAGGGTAAAAGAAAAAAAGAAGATGAATTGAAAAGGATACCATAAGGTGAAGACAAGGATTTTTGAAAAATCTTCCCTCTTATATTAATGATGTACTTAAGCAGAAAAATACCAACTTGTTTATACATTATCATAAATAAATAATTGTCAGCCAAAACATCAATATTATATACAACAAACATATATAACTGAAACTTATGAGAACCAGAATTTTCAAAGCCAAAATTGAGTTCCCATACTTTTCTTCTAACACTCTTATGTTCTAGAATAATTTACATTCAGGGAATGTGATGGAGAAAGCCAATAAGTTAGGAAAGTCAGCTAGTGCCAATAGAGTATACTCTAAAAACCACCACAAATGAACCTAAAGGCAATTCTCCATACGTGGACTCATGCATGCGCGAGCCAGTCAATCATCCTCGACGTTAACCAGATCATACAGAGGGAATACCCCAGGCTAGAGTTTATCATTTGGGAGACCGGTACCTAGGTCATATGTTCTTGTAGCTTATACATCAAGAACATCACATTATGGAGGTGTGTCTGTTTGGACTGAGTTTGTGTTTTACCTATTGTACTAGATTACTACGTCTAGAGACTGGTATAAAATCTTTCTTGAACCAGTCCCAGATCATCAATACTCGATATTCATAATTTCTTAAAAATTTTGGTAACATCTCCTTTGTATTTATTTGTTTGTCATGTACATTAATAATAATTTCCGTCACAACCAGCTTACTCAAAAAATCCACGAGATATAATATCTCAGATCATCACCATCCAAATATAAAGCTCGAGAGTAATACTCTGCATCATCCATCACAAGATAAAATAGTTATTAAAGTTCCAAATTAAGTTTTCAACTTACCATTCTATTCCAGTCTAGCCTTCTATCTAAGCTACGTTGCCACTAATTACATTCATACAACTATATATATATATATATATATATATATATATATATATATATATATATATATATATATATATATATATATATATATTCATTGTTCAATTATACATCATAAAGTATTATTCGTATTCACCTTGATCAACGAGCGCAATATCCTCGCAGTGTCTATATTATGCTCTTAAATTTATTAATAACTGAAAATGGTAAATAAAAATGAGCTCGACAACCCAGTGAGTAAAGCAAAGACAGAAACCAATGGAACAGTGTATGTATCAACATACAACACCAGGTACATCAATCAAGTAAATAGAAATCCGAAAGTAAATCAAGGTATCAAGAGCATGATCAATCAAGTAAATAGAAATCTGAGAGATATCAAGAGAATGATTAATTAACTAAAAATCTGAATGGAAATCAAAGCATCAAGAGCATGATATCCCTACTGAATTAGATTGTAAGAAAATGATATTTATTGCAGGTTCAAGGGGATTTATTTTAATCTTTGGTTTGACTTTAATTATTATAACTATAAGATTCTTTCATTAAAAACTCATACTCTAACAGTATAATATCAACCTTACTTCAATGCATAGTCTCAAGAGCACATTATATATGCATTTTGTATTATTATAACCAGTATTCACATGTGTCATGTGCTATCACCAGGTATCATCATATGTGACTTCTCATATATGTCATTTTTCATAGTAATTGTATATCTCAATTAAAAATACATAGTATCATATGTCTGCCATAGATTGTGTTAATTTATTTTATTCTCACGTTTATAACTTAGGCAGGATTGACATGTATGTGACTTTCTTGGTCCAATATTTATTGAGTATATATCTCAGCTTAAGTTTTGATAATTAACTAATTATGAAATAAATGCAATATGTAATATGGAACACACACATGTATGAATACAATCTAACACCTCCCCCCACAATCTTCTATCTCTATAATAATCCCTCATCCTTTTGCACCTAGCATACTTAGTTGCATATACCATTACAAGTGCAGTCTTCCTTCACCACATAATCATATTTCATATTGATAATTTGCGCTTGGCATTTTGGCCATTACGACGCTCATCCCCTTACTCTCCCATCTTCTGCAACTGACACACTTAGCCAAATGGTCATTACGGCCGCAGCCTTCCTCCAATATATACATATACATAATTACACATATACATATACACACACACAGACACACAAATCAATCCCCCTACTTCCCCCATCTTAAATCTTTCTCCATGAATATATGCATATAATGAATGAATGCAATATTCTCCAAGCAAACACAAATTTCTTGCATCACATCAATTCAATAAGTAACACATTATTACATATTTGTCATTTTCGTTCTCTGCTTAGTTAAATTTAGGATCAACCTAATTTTTACTTATAGCTAGTTGTTTTTCTTTCTTCTTCCTTTTCTTTTTTTTTTTTTTTACTCAAATACTATATCTATCCACTTTTATGAATATTTGAATCTCTTTAAAAATAAACAAGAGTGCTTATATCTCAATGGGTACATGCTCTTTGATCACGCATATGCACTATATCACAACCGACATGTGCTTATTATTACACTAAACACTTCAAATATATCACAACAAATATGTGCACATGAAAATCCACTTTCACAAATTATTAATAATGAAACATAGTCGCCCATATCATAAGTTCCAACTAATTCGCAATTCGTGTGAAAAAATTGTATTACACATATATTTTATTTTTGAGATTTTAAATGTCTTCTCTTTACTTAGATATGTGTGTGTGTATTATATATATAACTTGTCTCAAGTTTAGTGATACATGGTGACAGCATGGACTTAACAAAAGTTGTTCATCTACTCCAACAAAAAAGTCTTTATAGAGAAGAATATAAAACAATTTCAAGAGTTAATTTCTGCTTCATGAATATTTTCTTTGAAATTCAAGCTTAATAAGTTTCTCTTGTATACATAGGCTACACTTTTTTAAATGTTTGTGCCACGAACATATTTTTATATGTTTGTGCCATGAACATGAGTATACATATGTGAATAAATTAGTTTAGTGAGGCTAAGGAATTTAATGCATGGAATTTTAAGATTTCAAGGGATATCAAAAGAAAGGAGAAATATGAAACTTTACCCACCAATAATGATTCCAATTAGCATTTTGTACCCACATTTGTTTAGGATATGACTTTAGAACAAATAATTTTATCAATTTTTCTCTCTCCCTTGTTATGCACACATGTAATATGCTTTAATTGGTATTTAACTACACACATGAGCTTCACAAAAAAAATCAACATATCCATCTCACTGCACACACACACACACACACATATATATATGAGCTATATATATATATATATATATATATATATATATATATATATATATATGAGCAAACGGGAAATTCACCGGTGGTGAAGGGAGTTCCTTCACCACCGCTTAGATAGCCCAATAAAATTATTACACGTAGTGTCACTCAAAGAGTAATTAAGTGAGTTCTTTTATTTGTTATCTTGAGTGGTGTCATGTGTAATAATTTTATTGGGTCACCTAAGTGGCGATGAAGAAACTCCCTTCACTGCCGGTGAATTTTCCGCTATCTCTCTCTCTCTCTCTCTCTCTCTCTCTCTATATATATATATATATATATATATATATATACACGTATTTATACATGTATATGTGTGTGTGCGTGTATGTATGTATACACACACACACTTGGCGAGCCTTTCCATACCTTGGTTCACATAGTCCATATGTTAAGCACAATATCTGCAGTTATATTGTGCTTCCCAGCAAAGTCTATCATCTCTCAAGTGTCAGATACCGATTTGTGATTGATGTGGCGAACTTGTTGACCGCCCCTTGATGAGTGTCGACTACACTATGTTAGTTGATTTCAAAGTCTAAACTGCCAACAGGCTTTTACATATTGATATTTTATCGGGTCTTGATTGATGTCTCCATGTATGCATGTCCAGACTTGGAAGTTAACCTGGATATTGCTACAGTAGGTGATCGTAAGATGGAGGATATATATATATATATAGACACACACACAACATGATATTCACCCACATTTCTCGGACTTATACACACACACGCACACACACATACACATGAAAACCTCATACCACGGATTTCAAGCCTTCATCATTCCAAATGGGATTAATAAACTTAGTTGTGTCATATTAATTATATAGGATCAATGGTTCCAAATCATGAATTTATATAAATTTGAAAAAAAAAGGTCAAGAAATATGATTACTAGAAATTTTTGAAAGATAATCAAAAAGAAAACTTTACTCACAAATTAAGTTTCGATTATACTCCAATTGGCTTGGCACCCAAAACAAATCCTATGCTCAATGACTTCATTCCTGTGAGCTTGGATATACAAAAAATTTCGAATTAATAAAAAAAATTACCTCAATTTATACAGACCAACTCAATTAAAATTTGAAAGGAAAATTAGGGCATACTTACCCTTTGATGATTTAATTGATCAACAAAATCTCATACTCAAAAGCCCCTATTTCTTTCTCTCTTTTTCCCCTTTTCTAGTTTTTATTTTTTTGATTCCCTACTATTGCTGGCAATCATGGCCTTGACCATCACCGTTGCCACTGTCGCTGGCTGTAGCTGTTGGCCGCCACCGCTAGTCATGGCTCCACCCCCTCTGCCCCGCGCCCTCCCTTCCTCTCCTCTCCCTTCTTCTTTCTCTTTTCCTTTCACTTTCTCCTTTTTTTTCTCTTTTCCATTCTCTTTCTCTCTCTCATTTTCATCTTTGTTTCCTCCTGATCCTTCTCTCACCCTAAATCACTCGACCCGCAAGGAGGAAGATTCCATCTTAACAATCACAGCAGATTAGGGCTTTCCCAAAAGCCTAGTTTCGAAAGACCCTATCCCATCAGAGATTGTGGTTCCATACACGGATTTAGATGCATCCCATACACTACCTTGATCAACTACTCCTACCTGCACAAGTATAGACTGCATAGGGGATGGTTCTCTCACAGCCACTCATCTTTCTCTACATATTTCTAATTAATAATATTTTTTCTTTTTTATTAGAAGAATTAATCATTGCTATTTGAAAAGTGAAGAGGAGTTTAAGAACCACCTTGGAACAGTTTTGCATATGAGAAGAAAAAGGACAACTTATACAATGGTTAGGGTAAGATCTGATCAGAGCAAGTTGTTTCACTATGGCATATCATATTTAAGTGCAAGTTGTTTCACTATAACATATCTAACGAGAAAATGTCAGTGGAGCTTATGATGATGAGAACAAGCAATGATTGGTCACATTCCACTAATATGACAGAGGTTTAATTTTGGAATTTTGATTGGATATAACCTATTATTATTAACATAAATAATGGTATAACTACTTTTGAATTACTAAATGATTTACCTCAATTTATAAGGATCAATTCAATTAAAATTAGAAAAGAAAATTGGGCATACTTACCATTTGACGATTTAATTGATCAATAAAATCCCATACTCAAAAACCCCAATTTCTCTCTCTCCATCTTCTCATTTTCCTTTTTTTTCTTTGATTCTGCTAGCGACCATGGCCTTGCCACCATCATTGCCGCTGTTGCTGGCCACCGCCGCCCAGCCACGGCTCCAACCCCTCTCCTCCACACCCTCTCTCTTCCTCTCCTCTCTCTTCTTCTCTCTTATTTTTCTCTTTCTACTTTTTTTGTTTCTTGTTTTCTATCTCTTTTTCTTCTTCTATTTTTTTCTCCCGATCCTTCTCTCCCTCTAAATCACTCGGCCCATTCTCTAGATATTCCTAATTAATAATTATTTTTTTCTTTTTTTTGAAAATATCATATTAGCCCCTTCAAAAATTCTAATTTCCATATTGGTTCATTTTACACATACATATATAAGTTCTATGATTTATATTTTATAAATCACTTTTTTTGTGCATAATTTATACATGTTAATAAAATACACCATATTCACTAAATACAAGTTAAACAAAATTTTAAAATTTTAGATTAGGAAACATATTCAAAATAATTTTGAGGATATTACAATTTCTTGATCCAAGATATTAGATCTCATGGATATTTTAAGTAAGCCAGTTGTGAATGAAATTATTATTAATGTACAGAACAGACCAATAAATACAAACGAGATGCTGCCAAAATTTTTAAGAAAATCTTAAAATCGAGTGTTGATAATCTGGGATTGTTTCATTTCCCCTTTTGCTCTTGTTAAAAGCTTTTCAAGGAAACATGATTGACATATAGTGTTCACTAATTTACTCTTTTAACTCACAAGTGAATCATATCCAAGTCGATCCAAGAACTTCCACTCTTATTGTATATGTTCATCCGGCTATATTATTTGATCTTTATGATGTAGGAAAAGTGTGGCATACCTCTTATTAATGATTAGTAACTTTAATTTATTCTTGAAGAAAAAGTACCCTCACTCACAGTATCAGTATGCACCCAATGGTGTTACTGTGAAGCAACTGGAACCGGAAGTTGAATTAATTTGTTCTAGTTGGGGATCAGAAGGATTATTATAACATGGTAGAGCTATATAGTATATAATGCTTAGGAAAGCTGAAACCTACTTCAAGTAGTATCTGCTAACATTTATCTCATTCATCAGCAAAAACTGCAACTAAATATATAGAAGGCGCTGAATAAGAAGACAATATTAAGATATTACAAGGAAGACAAGGTTCAGAAAATAAATATTGGTTTAAAAAAATAATTACGGCCAATGATAGTTAAATACCCCCTATAACCACTTATGAATAGTAAAAAAGTAGTACAGTTTATGCCAGTACAAATGTGAAGACAAAGCTATAATATGGAACTTACACCAGGCTGATACTCTAGCCTCTAGATTATAGGTTCTAGCTGCAACGATATATATCCTAGGGTACTTCAAATTCTTAGAATGCGAAGGTAACATGGGAAGTAATGCAATGGTGCAAGAGACTCGCATTATTTGAGAATTTTTTATAACCTTCGGATCAGATGCTAAACTGGACTCCACCAGGTCCAATGAAAGCACAACTGGTTCATTAAGCAAGAGGCCATAAGCTGGCAGGCTCAACAAATTCGAATGATCAAGAGATTATGGAATATAGATGAAACAACAACCAAATTGGGGATATTTGGTCAAATGAGGGAAAATTTAATCAAATTTATAGTAGTCTCGGTGCAATCTTTTATACCATTAACACAATCATCACCCAATTTCAATTCTCATATTGTGCAACAAATTTAAATAAAAAAAAGACTATGGGACAATTATTATTGATAGTTTGAGACTAATTTGATTTTGTTCAGCAATTAACTAACTGAGTACTTAAGAGTAAAAAAGAATAGGAAAAAGGAAAATAATTTGAAAAAGGATACCGTAGGGCGAGAAGAAGTGAATCGCCGGCGAGCTCCAGGATCATCGACGCTGAAGTTTTTCCGGCCATAAGCATCTGGTGGAGATTTGATTGGGGAAGATGAAGACCGATGAATTGATGAGATTTTGATTAGGGTTTCTTGTCGAGCGCCAATTCGACTAGCTTTAGGATTTGGGGTTCGGGTCGTTAACGGGTTAAGAGTACATTGCTCGGGTACATACCCGACTCGAATAGGCTTATCACGTTTTGAATTAGGAGTCTGTTTTATTCAAATTTTTGCATTAGAAAAATAAAAAAATTATTTTAATTTAAAATTTTAAATATGAAGAATTCATTCTTACCCCCAAATTAAGGAAATAGACAGATTTAATTAGCTATTGATTTCGTTATATCAAATTTTTAAATTAAAATTATATTTCTATTTTTTGTAATTTAAAATTTGAATAAATCGGGCCAATGCGAACCCATGAACCTTCTCGTTCTCTTCTCTAGGAGTAGGAGACGCTTGTACCTGTTAATTTTAGTATTAGGAGGCGGTTGTCCTGTTAATTTCATGATTAGCGTTTGTTTATCCCTTCAAAATTTCTATGCTTTTCTTTTATTTGTTATCCGTAGATCACTCTTTTTTTTTTCAACGGTAAAAGGTAATTATTCTGAAGTTCACCTCTTTTCCCGGTTCTTCTTTTTCTTGTTTTTTTTTTTTTTTTTTTTTTCCCTTCCCTATTCTTAATATTATGATTGCTACGCAGCAATATATACAATCCTTACTCTCTCTTTTTTTTCTCACTTTGGTTTTTAGTGTAGCATGGAGTTATTGTCTCCTTAATATTCAATCAATGGTTATTGAAAGGAGAAAATACAATAAAAAATTATATTTTATAATTTATAATTTGTTGATAATAATCTGAAATTTTTTAAATTTTACATATCAAAATTCATGATGAAAATTAATATGCTAGATGAGATGACCGTGGACCAGAAGAGGAGGAGGACACATAGAACTCATACAATCTAATCTTTATAAATAAGAAGGTCTCGACTCTGTTGACATTAAGAAAAAAAAAACAAAAAGAAGGAAAAAGAAAGTAAAAGAATAAAGAAAAATAAATAAATAAATAAAAGGAGAGACCTGGGCGTCCAGGCGCGCGCAAGGGGAGGAGGCCTGCGCACGCGAGAAGAAGGAAAAAGAGAGAGAGAGAGATTTGTCTATGCACCTGGGCGCCCGCGCGCGTAGTGGGACCCGCGCTGGCCCGCGCACCGATGCACCCACGTGCGCACAGTGGGACCTGAGAGCGCCCAAGCGTGCGCATGGATGCTTGTGCACGACCAACAGCGGCCACGCACAGTTCTGAGCGAATATGAGTGTTTCCATTTTACGTGAATCTCGCCAACGATGTCAATCTATAAAAAAATAAAGAAACAATGAGCTTTTCGGAAGGAGCGTTTAAAAAAACTAACAAAGTTTCCAACGAAGAGCAACAGAGAGACAGGAAAATTTCGAGAGCGGAGTTTCCTCTCTTTCACTTCCAGCCAGAGCTTGGTGCCGATGAAATCAATCGACGCGAAATTCGAATCGTCAATGGAGTGTAGAAATAAGGCTCCATTGCTGTCAGAACCCACAAAATTAAAAAGAAAATTGAAATCAATCTTTCTCTATTCTTATAATTCCAATTTTTCTTGCAATTTTTTTTATTGTTGTAATTTTAAAGTAAATTAGTAACGAAAGGAATCTCTACAATTTTGGTCATACAGACTCCGACTGAAAATCAAAGACAGATGCAACATCGAGAGGCCTGCACATTGAACACAGCAAGACAAAATTACCATGGGATGACTCAATTCTCCATGCAAAAATAGTAAAAAATGTACTCTCTCTACCTTTATGTGGATTCAATATAAAAAATACTAAATCCATCCATCTAATTTCCAAACCTTGCTGGAAAAGAGAGTGATTTTGTATAAAAAAAAAAAAAAAACTGCTCTTCATTAACCAATTCATAAAAATTAGAGAGGGTGGAAATTTCTCTCTCTCTCTCTCTCTCTCTCTCTCTCTTCCAAGCCACCTTCTGCTCCTAACAATCATTCCCTTATCAAAAGTTAAGATATTAGACTGTGTTAAACTTAAAATTTATACTTGTAAAGGACTGTAGCACCCTAAATAATTAATTAAACTATTAGCCGAAAATGAATAATTTCATTTATTTTAGTTATTGAAACCTAAAAAAAAAACAATAGTAACAGTAATAAGAAATACAAAACAATTATTGAATATATATATATATATATATATGGAAATGAGCTGACAGCCCACGCAAGTTACCTGAACTGCAGTTCATTTCCAATATCTCCAATAATCTTTTTTTAAAATTTCCTTTTGGATTATGATCTCGACCGTTTAGGGTTCACTCATACCCAATTTCTTGGGTTTTAGTTTTGATTTGGTCCTCCATCAAATTAACACAAAATTAACGGTTTTCAATGAATAAAATATTTTGTATGCACTTGATGAAAGGGTAAAAGAACTCCAAAATTTATGAAATTTAATCTTAAAGAAGTTAAGATGGTAGAGATAGTAATTATTAAAAAAGTTGAAGAAAAATCATTGGATGATTATAGTTTTCCCACTAACTCACGTGACTTTTCATGAGCTGACGGCTCACCTACAGTAATCCCATATATATATATATATATATATATATATATATATATATATATATATATATATATATATATATATATATATATATATATATATATATATATATATATATATATATATATATATATATATATATATATATATATATATATATATAGAGTAAACAGAAAATTCACTAGCAGTTAAGAGAGTTTCTTCACCGCCGCTTATATAATCCAATAAAATTATTACACGTGACGCCACTTAAGGGATAGTTAAGTGAGTTTTTTTTTTTTGTTATTTGGGGTATTTACAGGTTTGTCCCTTAAATCTTCATAAATTATGATTTAGTCCCCAAAATCTTCATATTTAGGATTTAGTCCCCCAAATCATCTAAGTTACTGCAATTTAGTCCATCCGTTAGTTTTTCTATCCAAATAAACGACATAATTTAATTTTAATTTTTTTAAATAATGAAATGACTTAAATACCCCTATGAAGAAAAAAGAGAGAAGAATAGAGAGATAGAAGAGAAGAAGAAGGAGAGAAGCCAATAAACCTAATGAAGAAAATGAGAAGAGAGGAGGAAGAGATAGGGAGAAGAGAGGAGGAAGAGGGAATGAGAAGAAATAATGAAGAAAATGAGAAGAGAAGAGGGAAGGAGAAGAGAGGAGGAAGAGGAAAAAAAGAATTAAGGAGGGGTAAAATGAGAAAATCAGGTCAAAAATAAACTGGGCTAACGGAAGTTAGGAAGGGAGACTAAATTGTAGTAACTTAGAAAATTTGAGGGGCTAAATCCTAAATGTGAAGATGTTGGGGACTAAATTATAATTTATGAAGATTTAAGGGTTTGGAGTGACACTACGTGTAATAATTTTATTGGGTCACCTAAGCGGCGGTGAAGGAACTCCTTTCACCGCCGGTAAATTTCCTATTTTCTCATATATATATATATATATATATATATATATATATATATATATATATATATATATTTGCCATGATATATGACTATAATACCCTTTAATTTATGTTGTTTTCTTGTTTTTCCTGCAATCGAATCGAGCTAGGTAGATCCCCATTCGTTCAATCTGAATCTTTTCAATCTCCGAGAAAATTCTCTGATCATGTTGTCGAGGTGACATTCTCGATTCAATTGGTCATATTGTTTATTTGTTCCTAGTTCCATATATATTCTCTGCCCAAGTTGGTGCATATCTTCTATAAAATTAAAGGCAAATTGCAGAGGTATATGCTACCTGTAGTTTGACGGTTAAAATTTAGTAACGGTCGTAATTTATTCCAAGCCAGTTAAAGAGAAAATATTGAAAGACTAGCTTTAGCTGCATGCCAATGTGGTGGAGTCCCACAGTAGTACTCATGTCTACTTGATCATCAGTGTTATATTAGTCGCGACGTTGCTCGTGATTGCTGCAATCATATACGGCATCACTTGTTACTATCGCCGGTTGGAGAGGTTAAGGAAACAGAACCCAACAGTATATAAAGAAGGTTGCAGTCCGTGGCGGCGACCGGACAACAACAGTAGGATTTTTTTCGTTTCTTTCTTGTCTAGTTATGCTTATGATTAGGAAGTTGTTCCGATTGTAATCGGTTGACTATGCTGGCATGTTCACATTCTATTTGAATGAATTGATAGACTCCAGCTAATTTTACCACATAAATTACCAATACTTTTTAATTACGATTTATTTGATTGATCATGATCAGGAAATAAACCAGTGGTACACTGGTACCTACTTAATTAACAATTAGGGCCTCCAGGACCCCATACAACATGACATATCCTGGGTCATTGCCCCGTCCGAAACCTTTGTAGTCATAGCACCTAGGTTTCTCGACGCTGGCTGTTGGTGGGTCGAACACCGACACATGAGAACTGTTGATGCTGAGCGTAGATGTCATGACGGCTGCCTTGTCCATTTCATCTCGAAAATTTTATTGGTACCACGTGTAAAAATTTTATTGGGCTACGTAAGCTGCGGTGAAGGAACTCTCTTCACTGTCGGTAAATTTTCCATTTACTATATATATATATATATATATATATATATATATATATATATATATATATAAATGAGCTGACAGGTTACACAAGTTACCGGACATATAGTTCATTTCCACTATCTCTAATATTTGGGATGAAGGGCCTAGCAGTTGTTGTTGTTGGTGCTCAGTAAGTAAAATGTAATGCGCATTTAGAATTTCCCAGAAACTCCCCTAAATAAACACGAAACGGGTAAAACCCGACATCGTTAACCCGCATTTCCTGACCACCCAATAACCCCGCGACGTGGCCGCAGCTGGATCCCTCGTCTGCCGCTTGCTTACATTTTCAAATACTCACTGTTGGATTCTCATCCGACGGTCAGTATTACCCCACGTCTCCCACTATAGGGCGGGAAATCTCTTAAACCCTTTCCCATTGCATTAAAAAAAAAAAAAAGGGAAAAAAAGAAGAAGATACAAATGGAGTTGAACGCTTTGCTGTGGTTTCGAAAGGGGTTGCGGATCCACGACAACCCGGCGCTGGATCACGCCCGAAGAGGATCCAAGCATCTCTTCCCAGTGTTCGTTCTGGATCCGCGGTACTTGGACCCGGATCCGACTGCGTTCTCGCCCGGATCAGCTTTGGCCGGCGTGAACCGGATCCAGTTCCTGCTCGAGAGCCTCGCCGATCTCGATTCCAGCCTCAACAAGCTTGGATCTCGCCTGCTCGTTCTCAAAGGGGATCCTGTTCGCGTCCTCACTGGAATCTTGAAGGATGTAAGTCGAATTAATATTTCGAATTTATCATATTTTTACTTGAATTTATTCGTTTTAGTTGATATTTGCCCTAATTGAATTCTGGAAGAACTTTAGGATTATTGACGATTTGTCCTTTTTTTCCTCTTAATGTTTTAATTGTAAGAATTAAAAAGGAGATGTTTTATGCCGTACAATTATCTTTTGTTTTGCAATTTTTTTTAAAAATAAAATCAAAAGAATTGATGTAAGATTATGTTATTTATTTTAAAAAGTTAAATATCACGATTGCTTGTTGATTTTTCTAGTGGAACATTGGGAAGCTTTGCTTTGAATTTGATACAGAGCCATATTCACAAGCACGTGATAATCGAGTTAAGGTTAGCATTTTCTCCTTCGTTTCTCCTATTTGCTCTTTCTATAATTTCAATTGCTACTGACATGGATTGTTGATATATTTATAAATCTCAATTTATGCTTCTGATATGGCTGTTTACACTAACACACCCCCTCTCTTTGTTGTTTGCAGGATTTTGCTTTGTTACGTGGAATCAAGGTGTTTTCTCCTGTAAGCCACACTCTCTTCGATCCTGCTGCGATCATAGAGAAGGTAGTTCTGAATCTCTTATACATTTTCATGGAGATAAGATCATTAAGTGCAATTGCATGGTGAAAAGATGGCGGAAGAGTAACATCATTTGTTAATATAGTTGCTTGCAAATCATATACTAACTCATGGCACATATGTTAACTTTATGATTTTTAGAATGGGGGAAAGCCCCCTTTGACATATCAATCGTTTGTGAGGGCTGCTGGGGAGCCGCCAGCTCCACTTAACCAGACATACTCGAAGCTTCCTCCTATTGGGGATCTTGGGGATTATGAACTGTTAAATGTCCCAACAATTCAAGAACTTGGGTACATAAATGTGGAGGTTCGTAGCTCAAATCCGATAAATGCAGAATGAAGTATGCTCCTACGTATAATTCCTATTAAGACTTCTTTTTTGCTTGTAGGAAAACTTTTCTCCCTTCCAAGGAGGCGAATCGGAAGCTCTCAACAGATTGAAGAAGTCTCTTAGTAACAAGGTATGAGAATTTTCTTAGTTATATAATTTGGAACTTTTTTCTGATCTCAGTTGAGTTTATGGTCAATCATATTTACATGTGAGTTTGTATTGTTGGCAAATTTTTAAAGTACTTGCCATGTCAATCCGTTTCCTTACTGAATAAACAAAGATTGCCCCCAGCAGAGAGGAGAATATGCAATAAGCTTATATATACATGCAGGCAATTAGTGACCATGAAATCTGTATTTGTCATATTTTTTGGGGAGAGAAATTGTGAGGTAAATCCTCAGTGTTTCATTAAAAAGGATTCTATAAAACAATCTTCAAATGACATTAAAAGCTTGCATTATTGTAAAGATTAGAGACATTTAAAGCGAGTAGTGCACTTTTAATATAAATTTTTCTTTTGACAAAATTTCTAATTACATCCTGCAATGTTTGTTCCCATGTTTGAGATCCACAAATGATCTCTATAGGTTACAGTTAGATGATAATTCAGGTAGTACTATATAAGTGTGGTGAGAATAAGTCGTTGAGGTTGATTACAAAGTTTTGTATCGTATTGCAGTATCATTTGGGCGAATATTAATTTAGGTGCTGCAGAAGAAAATCTTCTTCATTATAAGTTTCGTAGAATTTATATTAAGCCAAGATTTTCACCTGCCTAACTTATTTACTCGTAATCATGATCTT
Source organism: Dracaena cambodiana (assembly GCA_036321105.1). Taxonomy (NCBI): domain Eukaryota; kingdom Viridiplantae; phylum Streptophyta; class Magnoliopsida; order Asparagales; family Asparagaceae; genus Dracaena; species Dracaena cambodiana. Next base: position 42,180,526 of record JAYEPQ010000013.1, read on the forward strand.
TTAGCAAATGTTGAGTCAGAGTTGACACTGTTGAATGACAAACAATCAGGAGATAGTTACAATACGTCTTTATATTGCATATATGCCTTAAAGGAGAAATTGCTAGCAGAATTTTGTTTTGGTTTGCCAATGTCCAGGGCTATTTGCCTTTCGGTCCTTGGGATGTTATGATAATCTGTTTGATGCTTGAAGAGTTACCTTTTCAGTGGTGTACTAAGTGAAATTTTGTGTAAAAAAAATCGTTTCCATGTTCCTGTAGAGGAAAAGAGTCGGATAATATTGCAGACCAAAGAGTACCAAAGAAAGTAGTAGATACCAGCTACAAAGACGCATATGAGTGGTGAAAATTTGAGACATTTTGTCTGCCTTTCAAAATCATGACTCGCAATAATGTTGTTTCTACTCTTTGTTTTTAGTCATGTTCTTGCTCCAGGTATCAAGATATTATAAATGGCAAAGATTCATAGTTTTTTTTCTCTCTGCATGTCATTTATTTGCCTTTCAAATCTCACAGGTCATTTTAAGGTTTTTTCTTCTCTTGATCATTTTTATATCCTTTTCAGAGATGTCTATTAATATATAGAAATTTTAAGGTATCAATTTTGGGCAACCTTAAAATTTCTATATATTAATAGACATCTCTGTTAAAAAAAAAAAATGCTATGATGCAATCATTGTTCTTCATTAATGTTTTCTGTAAAGATGGTAGGTTATTTTCTTAGTGCTGTCATGATTATCAAATTATTTGGACTGAAACATAAGGTGTTTATATTTATATACGTGTGTGCTTACTTTGATTTATGTAGGAGTGGGTGGCTAACTTTGAGAAACCAAAAGGTGATCCTTCTGCCTTTTTAGAGCCAGCAACTACCATCTTATCACCATACTTAAAAGTGAGTTATAGTATCATCATTATGTAGTTCTTATGTCTTCTTTCTTGTTCCAGAATATGACTCTGTTCATTTTGAGTTTACTTCCATCTCTATCTCGCAGTTTGGGTGCCTTTCTTCAAGGTACTTTTATCAATGCCTTATGGATGTTTATAGAAGTGCCAAAAGGCATACATCTCCTCCAGTTTCACTTGTTGGGCAGGTCAGTTTCATTTTATTTACTTATGTGGCTGGAGTATTTTGAATCAACTAAGTGGACTTCCATGCTCCTGCAGTTGTTATGGCGGGATTTTTTCTATACAGTGGCATTTGGAACCCCTAATTTTGATAAGATGAGAGGAAATAGAATATGCAAACAGGTAAGCAAGGAAAAATGTACTCACTTCACTCAAGAGTATCAGTTATCAATTTAGGATAAGCATCATACTGTTTCATAATCTCCATCCTCATACTTCTGTTCCTTTTTCTTTTTTTGCTGTCCTAGTACTTTCTAGTCATGTCCCTTTGACAGATAAGCATGACTACCATCATATAGGTATTATGATGAGCTGAGCTAAGTTAAATCATGACTATTATCTTTAAGCTATGTTCCAGATAACCCCTTCCAGGATAATCTAAATCACAAGCCCCTAAAAAACAGCAGCCTTAATAGGTTGGAGTTGGAGTAAGTTTTGTGTTTTTGATAGGACTAGTGGGTACAAAATTGAAATTAAGTACCATGATAATTTGATCATTTTGAAATGCATCGCAGCCATTAGGAGTACAAAATTCCTGTTCCCACTAAAATACAAAGGGGTTTGTTAATCAGTTTTTTCCTCTACTTTTTCTTTCCTTCTGCATGTGTGCATGTCTTTGTGTGTGTTTCTAACATGAAAGTTCATTAGCTAATTATTTTCAGTTACAATAGGAAGGTTTTATCTGAAATTTATGCTTCACATGAAAGTTTCTTTAGTTAATTTCAGTTACGAGGTTTTATCTGAAATTTAACTTTCACATTCAGTCTTGCCGATGCAATCATCCAAGAGAAATCATTTGTAACTAGTGATACTTCACAAGACAAATAAAAATGTGGTCTTATTGCTTGTTTCCATCATTTTCTACTATATTACTGAAAGTGGAACACTCATTGGGTCATCAAATAACACAGCCCCAGTTCTTGCTAAAGAAGCACTGAAGCACAGACATGGTCATCAATTGTGCAATTTAGAAAATCACTCTTCCCTACTATCTCGTTTTCATAAAAATTCTCATAGAATCGAGGACACAGATCAACCTGCCAACCCTGTTCTCTTTCTCCTTCCTGGAACACAGATCTGCCTAACATCAGAGGCAAATTAGTCTCTGCTGTTTGTAGTCTTTTTTTTCGTTATACCTAGAATTAGACAATTAAGAAGAAAGGAAAAAGAGCTGAAGGAGAAAGAAAAAGAGGCTAGCCATAACACACCACACAGCCTTTTAGAAAAAAGTAGGTTGTTTATAAAGAAAAACAAAATTAAATTCAAAACTTTCACCAAGAATAGCTCCATTTGACTGATTTCTAAACTATCAGCTATACGAACTCAATAGAATTTTTACCTTTTAGTTTCATCTCAAACAGTATATTACTTTATACTCATTGATGCTTTTATGCTTATTGGCTTTTCATATCTCAACATGAACACCAAACTAAGGTTTGAATAACTTGAAGACCAATGGTTTATGATTCATTTACACAAAAATTATTAATCATGGCTATGATTTAAGTAGACAGTGGCAGATGGATCATAGGTGTCCTAGTTGAATGGCAGAATATTTTATGTAGAACCTATGAGCATATCCAAGTATGTATCTGTACAGATAATAACTAAGACTTCCAGTAAGAGGTTCTTGTGTCACCTAATGGGTAGGAGGTCTAGCTCAGTAAATGTGAATATGCATCTTTATGTCATATGACACAATGGAAGAATGTAAGTATGACTGTGTTGGCTTGGTGTTCAACATGAGAAATAAGAGGACATTTGCGGGAGGCACCCTATTGGTGTGTTGCTTCCCTGTCAGAATAACTTAAATTATGGACCTGTTTTCTTTTGTCACTGCTTGCTACAACATCTTAAAGTTCTGGTTTCAAATGATCTGTGACCCAAAAGGATTATATAATTTAATATTAGTATGTGCATGTTTCTATATTGCTGTGCCTAACAACTTAATGCATTATTAAATTTCTAGATTCCTTGGAGAGATGATGAAAAACTGCTTGTAGCTTGGAGGGAGGGTCAGACAGGTTATCCTTGGATTGATGCCATCATGATCCAGGTTTTTATGAAAAAATGAAATAAAATTTGGTAAAGGTTTTTCTGGTGTTATTGATAACTTATCTTTTTATTTGTATGGAATAGTGACATGTTACGGTTTAACCTACCTGCATATTTCCTTATGTATGATTTTATTATCACATTGCTTGACCTGCCAATCTGATGCTTGTTCTTGATTTTTGCGAGTAGCTTAAAAAGTGGGGATGGATGCATCATTTAGCGCGGCATTGTGTCGCATGCTTTTTGACTCGTGGTGATCTGGTATGACTCTTCAACTACAGACGTCAAGTTATCGATTATCTGTTGTTGGTCTTTGACTCGGCATAAAAATCTTGCAAACTTGTTTTTTTTTTTTGATTAAAGATGGTGGGCTAATGCCCCCCCGTGTTCCATTAACTCAGCTTAATAGAACAGATACATAGTGCATAGTACAAAGCATAAAGAAAGAAAAAAGAAACAAAATATAAGGCATGAGAGCCACACTACGTATTACAATATAAATCCATTACATTGCATTCATAAGCAGCGCAACTAACGCAGTCAACAATTGACAATTTTCATTGTTCCAGCTGATCACTCCTGGGCATCCACCTCTGGCATATGTGAGTTGCCATTTGCAGGCGGTATATCATCGTCTACATCTTCTTCCTCTGAGAAGTCGTCTGGCCTTTCTTCCTCGGAGAGAATACTTGCCCAAGCACTAATATCAGAGTGAATAAAGACCATGCACGTTTCTACTGAATGCGTTGTGTTCCTAAAAATCTTATTGTTGCACTCTTTCCAAATGTTCTAATATATAGCGGCTATATATTTGTGTGCGACAGATCTTTCCCTTATACTAGAATACGTCCGTTCCCAGAGACATTGCACTGTGTGTCCTACTGGCACCACGTTTGCATAGGCCGTCCGAATGGCACTCGTATACTCACAAGATAGCACGATATGCTGACCGGATTCCTCCCCCTGGCTACACAGTACACAAACGTTTGGCCCATCCATCCCCGTTTTTGTAAGTTGTCCCACGTGAGTAGTGCATCCTTGGTTAATAACCACAAAAAAAACCCTAATTTTTAGGGGGCATCGTGTCCTCCAAATTTCCTTAGCGTGACACAACCGACATCCCCCATCGTTGAGGAAACGATACATAGATTTAACATAAAAGATCTTTGTCTTATCCCATTTCCATAGAGGAGTATCTACTTGTGTGGTTATGTTGTTGGTGGGTGGCATGGTCCCCAGCACGTTCTCATCTTGAATCGATATCCACTGTCCGTTTAAGAAGTGGTCCCACACGGTTGAAAACTTGTTGATTACCGTACTAAATGTGTTAGGATACAATGATACTAAAGGTATTGTTGTACACCATCTATTTAATCAGAATGCGATGGATTTACTATTTCCGAGTTTAAAAGCCACACCCGGCCAAAAGGATGATTCAACATTTCTAACCCCCTTCCAAAAAGTGGACACATTTGTGGAGTTTCGCGACCTTGCTCTTAAAGTATGTCCCCTCGGACCATATTTTTCCAATAAGATCTTTTGTAACTTACCGTTGGGATTGCTAATGATTTTACACCACCATTTGCTTAACAACGATGTGTTAAAGTTGTTAATATCGATGATGCCCAAACCTCCTCCTTCCTTTGATCTACATACTTGTCCCCAAGATAACAGATGATAATTTTTTATATTTGTATCTACTCCTTCCCAAAGGAAGCGTCTTCTGATCTTGTCGATGGCTTTTATAACCCATCTCTGCATTCGAAATAAGGTCATAAGATACAGTAGGGAACTAGTCAATACTGCCTTAATCATGATGACCCTACCTCCGATCGAGAGGTATTTGCCTTTCCATCCTTCGAGCTTGCAAACTTGTTATGCTAGGACCACACTATATTATGTCATAGTGACTTATTCTTGCTGAGGTGATCCTGATTTTGTTTGCACGTGTGCTAGGATGCCCAACTCCACTGTGAACGTTGGGTTTATTACGTCTCTATTCTTGAGATCTGAAATTTCCTTTAAGGTATCTTGCGAGCAGTAAAAGAAATTTCATACAATGTGGAACATTTTCTTTACATTTTAAGCAACATGAAAGCTAAAGAAACTGCATTCACATTTTGACAATGTTGGCTAGATGTATTTTAAGATTCTGTCATTTTTTGTACTTAATGAATTCTGCTGCTCATGCAATATAGTTCAATGCTCAATAATTGTCGAATAGCAGAATGTAAGAGTGCAGCCTGCAAGAGATCATTTTCTTTGAAATGTACTTACAAATATTTGTGAAAGTTGAACTAGCCTATTGTTTAATAAATTTGAAGAAGGTCATTGTTTGAGCTGTAGTTTCTTCACTGGGAAAAGGGACGTGATATCTTTGAGAGACTATTGATCGATTCCGATTGGGCCATAAATAATGGTAACTGGTTGTGGCTCTCATGTTCATCCTTCTTTTACCAGGTTAGCAATGTAATCCTCCTTATGCCCATAAACTGTACGTGCGACTAGGTTTATCTAGTTTCAAACTTTAAAGTTATCAGTCCTTCATTTGCTCATTTTTACTCTTGCCCAACAGTATCATCGCATCTATTCCCCTATATCTTTCGGAAAAAAGTATGATCCCACTGGAAAATACATTCGCCATTTTCTCCCCGTGCTGAAAGGTTCATGGTCTTGCTCCAAACTGATATGATCTCAATAGTTTTAAGTTAAGATGACATTCTAATAAATTATCTTTTGGTTGCAGATATGCCGAATCAGTTTATATATGAACCTTGGACTGCCCCTCTTAGCGTTCAAGAAAAAGCAAACTGCATAATTGGGCGAGACTATCCAAAACCAGGTTAGTTTTCCATGTATACTACCATTTTTTTCATTTCCTCGTGGTTTCATTATAGTCATAGTGCCATGCATGCCAAAGCTTTTTCTTGCGATTAACCAATAACCTTGGTGATCTAGCTATTATATGTGCCAAACTATTACTATATAGTCCGGTGCAGTGTATATGGTGAATGACAGAATGTCATGACAAGTATTTCAAGAATTAGGCTCTAATAACGGCTGTAGAGCCAAAATATTTTCGAGAACTCGTAATTGTTTTAGTCGTTCTCCTTGGACAATGGACAATGTCATAGTTTTTGTAACATCCACTCAAGTGTGAGGGACTATATATATAGAGAGAGAGCTTTGTTTTGTTAACTTCTGATTAATGAAATGCAGGGGGATTACTCACCGTTTATGCTAAAAAAACTATTACAATATAGTGAATTATGCTATTGGACTGCGGAAAAAGATAAATATGAAACTATCTGAGCTCTGCTTGTGCTCCAGGAAACTGAACCATCTTCACCTGCTTTTGTCTTCATTATCTTCTAACTGGTGTTAGTTTAGTTATCTTTTAAGGGTGTAGAAATTACTTTGTTACCTATTAAACTTGATTTTATACTAATTTCAGCTTCTTTATTCATGATTCAGTGGTGGATCATAATTCTGCTAGCAAGGAATGCAGGAGAAGAATGGGTGCAGCCTACGCATTGAACCTTTTGGGCGATTCTTCTTCTTGCCAAGAGAAATTGAATAATTTACGGAGAAAACTAGAGGAAGATAGTCAAAAAGAAGATCAAGATAGGTGTTTAAAGCAGATGAAAAAGATAATCAAGTAATCAATTTGTGTACAAGTTTCGACGTGAGTATTTTTGGGGGATTTTTTTTTCCCAGCCCTTACTGTTATTGTATAACTACTCGATATCTATGTCATATATGAGTTGTTTGTACGATGTCAAAATTCAATTATAAATAACAGCTTTCTGAAAATATTTATATTTCTTTAGAGTGAAAACTCCACCTGATACGCATGTGGTTAGGTGGGTGTTATAAGATCTCCCACCTGAAAATCGGTTTAAAATTAATTTTGATGGCTTTGTGCAAGAGTATTGAGGCTGGGATAGATGGTTCTTCCCATATTCGATTTCATACTTAGAAAAAGAAAAATATGTGTATTGATTGTATATAAATTTGGGCTCAAAAATGATTTGACAGAGGATTTTTTTTGTTTAGACTCATTTAACATCCAGCAAGTGATGCATGCCGAGTGGGGGCATGACTCATGAGAGAATTTAGTGAGCTATGAAAGGCTGCTGACCTGGGTCTTTTCCTTGAAGAAAAAAAATGAAAAAAAAAACTCGAAAATTAAATTTGAACTATTTATGGCGTCAAAGTCCAGTCACAACCCCCGTTCAGGTTGGCCCAATTCTCGGCCCAACCCAACATCTTTCCCTTATTAAAATTGTATCTATTCCCGCCCGCCTCCCCGACGCCAGCCCTAGAATCGCTTCGCCCCCATTTCACTCTCAACTCTCTCTCTCTCTCTCTCTCTCTCTCTCTTCTTCTTCTTCCTCTTCGTCACTTTCTTACAGCGATAATGGGTAGCAGGGACAACAATAACGGGTCCGTGGATCCGACCCGTTCGAGCGTAGACAAGGGCGTAGACTTCGCCAACTACTTCTGCACATACGCGTATCTCTACCACCAGAAGGAGATGCTTTCTGATCGCGTTCGCATGGACGCCTACTTCAACGCCGTCTTCCAAAACAAGCACCACTTCAAAGACAAGGTACAAACAATTCCCCCCTAAATTTTCCGTTGCAAACGAAAAAAATTAGGGTTTCTTGAAATGTATACATTTTTTTTTTTGGGGGGGGGGGGGGGGGGGGGAGTAGGTCGTGCTTGATGTAGGCACCGGCAGCGGGATTCTCGCGATTTGGAGCGCGCAAGCCGGAGCGAGGAAGGTGTACGCTGTCGAGGCCACGAAAATGGCCGAGCACGCCCGCGAGCTCGTTAGGGCGAATGATGTTGGTGATGTTGTAGAAGTGATTGAGGGGTCGATTGAGGATGTTGCATTGCCTGAGAAAGGCAAGTGCACTGGTCTGTTGAATTTATATGATGCTGGTTGTTATTTTAAATTGGTTTGATTTTATTGTTCGATTGAGTACTTACAGTTGATGTGATAATTTCGGAGTGGATGGGGTACTTTCTGCTGCGAGAGTCGATGTTCGATTCGGTGATATGGGCGCGTGATCGGTGGCTGAAGCCAGATGGAGTGATGTAAGTTGCTGATACTTTGCTATTTTCTTGGTGTGAGTTGATCGATTAGTTATTTGCATTGTGTGATAAAAATGGTATGGAAATTGTTACATAATTTAAGCTACCGAACCTGATACTTCTTTTGTGGATGGGTTATAGCTATTGCTCATAACAATATTGTTAGTAAGAATGAATGAAGTTTTATGGGTTGAACAAGTGTTAAGCCATGCAATAGGGTTTGCTTATGTCTCTGCTGAGAATACTATAAAAATACAAGGAACTAAGTTGCACAAATAGAACCGTTGGGATCTAATGGATCTCCAAACATGCTAGATATGTTTACTGTTGGCTTTCAAAAATGCATCTAGGCTTTGAAAGATTGTGGAAATTAAGAAGCTTAGGCTTTGACAGATTGATGTTGATCTTAGAAGCCAGTACCGAATCATATGGCCTTCTGCAGTTGTGTAATACATTTCTGTTCAAACATAGTCTTACTTTGTATTGAAATTTAGTTGTTTTTGTCATTTGGGACAGTTGTTTTGGACATGGGTTTCATTTAGCAAAGGTAAATGAGTTGATTATATGCTATTAAGACTTGGTTCGAACTACTTGAGTAAAATTTCATGCATGCATGCTAGAATTGTTTTCTTCATATCCTTGATACATCTGATTATCTTGTGCTGAATTTACAGTTAAGAAACAGAAATATATATTGAAAGCAGGACGTACTATTAGGATTTATAGAAATTCAAAAACATTGTAACTTACCAAGATCTGAATTCTTTAAAAATGATTCTATAATATTCATTTTGTTTGTGTTATTGACTTGTTTCAAAGTTTGAAACACTACTAAGTTTGAAACAAGTCAATACAACAACAACAACAACAACTAAGCCTTTCAGCCTACCCCAAATACTTGGGATGAAAGGCTTAGTTGTTGTTATTGTATTGATTTGTTTCAAACTTTGTAGTGTTTTAGCGGATGTTAAGAAAGAGTTGCTTAAAAATTTACGTCCTACATGGTTATATTTGGAGTTTTGAACCATCTAACTAGAAATTTTTTTATGTACTCATAACTCTAACAATTAGCTTTTTATTATGTATGGAGCTTTGATTAAGGCTAATTTTAGCTTCAACCCATCTGACTATGCTTTGGTTTTCAATATGCTATTTTTGTTCAAATTGATATAAATGTTATTACAAATAATTTATAAATTTAGCCGGTACGCCTTACATCTAAATGTCATGTCATCCATTTATATGTTGATGGCCAAAGACTCCTCTTTTTCTAACATAGAATGCACCTTTTATGTGACAGTGAAGGATTTGTATGAGTGTTTTGATAATTATTTAATTTTTGTTAAGCAGAATATAATCATGAAATGCAGGTATTAAAGCCTTTTGCTTAATCACAATTGTATTAGTTGCTGCACAGCTTATATTAATGCTCTTTCATGTAGGTATCCTAGTCATGCCCGCATGTGGGTGTCACCTATAAGATCTGGATTAGGAGACCAGAAAAAGGAGGATTTTGAATCTGCTATGAGTGACTGGTACAACTTTGTTGCTGAGACTGACACACATTATGGGGTGAATATGAATGTTTTAACAAAAGCATATCGTGAAGAGAATGAAAAATACTATCTGAAGGTGCTTATTAAATTTTCTTTTCAGCATTTTAAAAATATGATCTTATTTGCGAGTAGATTTTTGTTTCAAATGTCACTTCACTTGCTTAATCTGTGAGAAGATGTTTTGTATAATCAAGTATTCTGCTTAGGAGCAATATGCATTTTATCTGAGACATCAAGGAAAAACCTACTTCATATGATTTGCTAGCTCAGAGCTCAGTTACGCACTATAATACAACATACATGCACAGTAAATGTGGCTTATCTGCAATGGAATATTTTCTGCCTTGATTGTTAATTTCAAGTCTGCTTAGCAAATAAGTGGACGTTATGGCTTCATGCACATCTGATCTACGTTCAAAGTTTTGTTACATATATGTTCAACCTTAGTTCAACATACATTTCCTTCAATCAGTGCCTGAGAATTCAGATTCTTTTGCACTGATTATATTTAGATGAAGCATCGATATATAGTTCTGACATAATCTAACTAGAAATTGATAAAAAATGCATCATTGACAAGTTACTTGGTCCATAGGTACATCCAATTTGCTTCAAACTTTTTTATCATTAGGTTCTTTTGGTGGTTTTGGTTTGACAACTGTAAGATTCAATAATAGATGCCCTAAATACAGAAAAATGATTCATTTAGATGACCCAAAGGTCGGGATAGAGGACCTTCTTGTTTGCGATCATCTTTCCTATCATCTAGCAAGGTTCAATATCTAAGATTATCATTGTCTCATTGTCTTGTTCAATGCATTTGTATTAAGTGATTATCCATGCTTTGTTTCCCAATAAGGGAATAATCTCCTAGGTTGTATAGTGACCTTGAGACATGTTCAGAGAAAGAGAAGAGCTACCAAAATTTATGTTGTGGTGTAAAGATAAAATGTCTTTTTATAAATTAAACAAACGAGTGAAAAGGCAAAGGTTGCCCCAAGAAAATTTGGCTGATCCATAACTAATTTTCTTAGAGAACAAGTTATATGAATACTTGAACAATTGTTTCTAGGTTATCTAGAGCTTTCTGAATTGATTATTTACTCAAGATCATAAATTTTGAAGACTTGCATTTGTCTCCTTTTAAGGCCTTTTAATTCATCTTTTAAAATAATTTAGCATGTGCCTTTGTCCATAGGAAATGACCTATGATTGTTAGTTGCCTTTTGGAGTATCATATTATTTTAGAACTTTCTTTTGTTACTTTTATTGCCAACCTTCTATTCTTGATTTTTTTTTTCTATAAAAGTAATTCATAATCAAATATATCTAGTATGCACTAAACTGATATAAAATAAGATAGTAAAAGATAATGTAAAATTATTATACAAATATTTTACCTCTGAATCAATATAAAATAATTGAAGCTGTTGCAACTATTGGAGTCTGTGTGCAACATTAGGTCATCTTTGTTTTTGTTGTTATATTCCGTCTCTTTAGCCTGGTATTGACTGCAACTTCTGCAGATGATTTAGTCCATGAAGGTCAGCTATCCACCTCTCACATGTTAACATAATATTCATATTTAAAGCAGAAAACTATAGCTTCTTAAAAGAATTTTACATGTAGGCATAATAGCGAATAGTTGATAATTCTTATTTTGTTGGAACTTGGAGAAGTAATCTGTACCAATCCCATTAAGCAATGTCTATTTGCCTCAGTGTAAGAGTGTCTACACTTTTGGTAATTATCTGGTGATGTTTCATAAAGTATAGTTTTAAATTCTGGAACTAGTTTAACATGCAATCATTTGGAGGAGGAAATCGTGATCCCTAGCCCCAAGGAAATGTAAGACTCTTTTCATGCCTGTACTATTAAATGATAAGCTTGTCAATCAGGCATTGATTTCGGATGAGTTTCCTAAGGAATCTCAAATAGCTATGGATAACTTTGGACTGGGTCTAAGCTATTGAAGGAGGTGTTATTCCTGGGAGTCTTGGGGATTGTTATTTTGAGAGCAAGTAAAGATGAGTCTACCATTTGACTATGGAAAAGTTAAATTTCAGAATTACTATTAAAATTATATAGTCAAAAGGCTTTCATCCATTTTAAGTACTACGTATATTGTATTTTCTTAGTGTAAGTGTTGAGGAATGTATTTTTTTCTGCAACTTGATGGTTTCATGTCATCTGTTTGAGGGTGGCTCCTATAAGTATCTGCTTATTCCTTTTTTTTTTCCATTTTAATTCAGGGGAAAAACTAGTAATTAAGCCACTTTGGTATTCTAATTGTAGCCAGTTAACTCTTCGTATTTGTCATCTGAGATTTATATGGTTTATTATTGCAATATATCATGTTATGTTTTAGCTCCGTAGATCTCCTATGTAGTTGTTTCTATTTTGTTGCACCCATGCACTAATGCGCACCCACGCAACACAGACACATACATTTGTTTTGTACATATGGTGTGCACGTGCCTTGCATGTGTGTGTGTGTATGTCTGTACTCACATTTGAATCTACATCTACACCTCACATATATGCATGTACCTATTTGTGTGTGCATACGTATGTTTCTTTCGCATCTGTGTGCATGCACATGCTACTATATGTATGTACTGAACAAATCTAGCATTTTGCTGCTGGACACTTTGAATGAAATTGATTGAAATGACGTCCCTTTTTTCCTTCCAAATACAATATGCTTATTGGAGATTTGAGGATTGTTGTTGACTAGTTGATTTCATTGAATGGTCAAATGTGATTCCCCCCTTTACACTGGAATGCCATTTCAAGTATCTTAGTCAAATAGGCATTGGTGTTAGCTTCAGACATCTAGATAAAAATGGGCAATGCATTTGATATGGGGGGTCAGCTTGTATTAAAGTTCAGTGTGTTAATTATGATTTAATCTTTGAATACTGCAAAGGGCAAAAATCGCAAAATATTATGAGGTTATTTGATCAGTCATGCTTTGTAAGTCAGAATGTTGGGCAACTGAGAAAGTGTTGTTGGGAAAAAAAAATATAGTGATGATGAGGGTGTTGAAATGGATAATTTGCAACATGGAAAATAAAATAAAGTATATAGAATACAAAATGATAGTCAGTAGTGTATTTGCAAGAGGTTACAATGTAGCTCCAACACTGAATATAAGTATGAGTTGGTTAGGATGATTTGGACATAAACAATGAAAATCCTTGAGTCTGCCAGCCAGGAGCATGGTTTCGTAGATGAAAGAGCAGCTGAAACTAGGATGGACCTAAAGAAAAATGGATTAAGGCTGTGAACGGGATATGATGGTTGCCAATTCATGAAAGGAGATGACTTTTAACATATGTGAATGGAAAAAGGATTCCCATAGCCAACCCCAAATATTTCAAATGAAGGTTTGGTGTATTAGCTAAATCAGCTTGTTGATTCAATCCAAGGGACCTAGTTAATGCAACTCATCATGCAGATTTTTTGATCCACATCCAGCATAAACAGAACTAAAACTTTCACCAAGGGCCTTCCTCATGGTCTTTATATATGTAAAGGACCAGAACACAACTGTAGAAACATGTAAAAGAAAATTCCTTTAGGAAGGGAAGAAATAATCTTTTGTGATTGTAAAGTACTCGACTCAATTTCCCTATATGTACCTCATAATTACAATGAAAGAAAACTTTAGATGCCTTCCTTTGGTATTAGTTACAAGAATAATTTAGAACTGGTAATTTCATGAGCATCATGAAGAGAATCATGCGCTGCAGCTAATGTTGCTTACTTTATAGATGTTTGCACCTGGAGCATCCTATTAGAGTGCACTGCAAGCATGTTTTGGGGTCTTTAGGACTTTCACAGAAGGAGAGGATGTTGACATCCTGTAAATGTGTTCATCGCTTCTAAAAGTGTGGATCTTTGTATTTTGGCCTCAAGGTGCTCCATGCTACACGTATATAATAAAGTCCTCTTAGAATACTTTAATTTTCCTATTACTTATTTAGGTGTGAGCTCCACTTAGAATGGGAGTATTTATTTATTTATTTTGTTGTGGCATTGGCCAAACGATAGTTCTTTAGAAGAACTACCGTAATAAATTTGAAAGTACAGTGTTATTTTGAGAATAATTCAATGTCGTAGAAGTGAACATGTGGTATAAGACCATTTAGTTTCTTATTGTAAAAATGGGGCAACTATGGACTATCTTCTTTGGTGCTACTTTGGCCAATTAGATTAGGAGATATGAAAGACACATGAATATTTTGTGAAAAAACACAAGCAGTATATAAAATGGTAATCCCATGAAGGAGGATTGCACATTGGAATCTTTGTGGACCAAAAAATTGTTACTTTCTTAGGAAGATTTTATGTGTGTGTGTGAGAAAATAATGGAAATGAACTGACAACACATATGTTTCTTGTGCAACCAGTCCACTTCCATTATCTGCAAAAAAAATTATAATTTTTTTATTATGATCTCAAGCCCCTAGAGCTTACTTATACCCAATTTCTGAAATTGTAGTTTAGATTTGGCATTCCATCAAATATGTACAAAATTAAAGGTTTTCAATGAATATGATATTTTGTATCCATTTGGTGGGATGATAAATGAATTCTAAAACCAATGCAATTTGATCATAAAGAAGTTAAGGAGATAGAGATCATGATTGAAAAAATTTAAAAAATAATAGAGTTATTGCTTTCCCGTTGATAATTCATCTAAGTTATACATATATATGTGTGTGTATGTTATTAAATACTAAAAATATATAGTACATTTGTTTACTCATTATTATGAGGTAATTTTTGTTCTAAATACTAAGGCCTTGTGTGCAACTGGTTAAGACTAAAAACAAATATGGGATGGTGAAATATGGTCTAAGGCTTTACTCGGATTAACTTGTTCTTGTATTATTTTTAGCATTTGAATAAGTTGTTTCAAAAATAGCACACACTTTTATGTTAGGTAAGATACAGAGGGTTTAGAGGGTGGTTAAGATACAATAAAAATAATTTTTATTACTTTTATTTATAATCCCATCTAAATCTTTCATGAGATAAACGGAGTTAGTTCTTAACTCATCTATATATGTAGGTAAGTAAACCCTCATTTAACCCAGGTTAATTTCTCGGATTCATTAACTCGGATTATTTTAACTCATCTATGTTTTTTTAACCCCTGCCAAAGAAGGCCTAAAGTATATTTTAAATTTCTCTATTCATAATAATAAGGCAGCCCTACTCTCCTGAATACATTATTAAGTTAGCCCACGTGTTGGCTGTATAGCATTAGGTGGGTGGCTTTTTTTTCCTTTGGCAGGGAACCACTTGCATCCCAACTTTGACTTCTTGTGGCCAATATCTATGTAGCTTTTCAGTGATTTCTTAATCACACATGTTATATTCCAATTTTTTCCTAGGCTCTATTAACTTTTCACCTTATTTTATTACAGTTGCTCCTCGGCAGTGTGTTTGACCAGCTCTTCATTTTCCTATTTAGATCTTCATGTTTTATACCCTTACATCTTTAGTTTTTTCTTCTTTCAAACTCATGTTGTAGGAACTGGTTAGTCTCTTCTTTGGCTATAGTTTCTTATCTGTGGTTGCTTTAAATTTCCAGACTTCATTGTGGAACAACCTTCACCCCAATCAAGTAATTGGGACTTCTGCTGTCATCAAGGAAATTGATTGTATGACGGCCACAGTAGATGATATTCGTAATGTCAAATCAAATGTCGTGTTGAGCATCAACATAGACCGGACAAGATTATCTGGATTTGCTGGGTGGTTTGATGTCCATTTTCGAGTGTGTAACCCTAGTAATGTTATTTTTATTACTACCTTTATCCTTTCTGGTTTCTTTCTTTTTTTTTTCTCCTGCATCAAGCTGTGTAATAATACCTATATTTGCGGTGCTCTCGCAGGGTAGCATTCAGAACCCAGCAATGCAGGACGTTGAATTAACCACTGCTCCTAGCACAGAGGATTATACACATTGGGGCCAACAGGTTTGTTTTTCCATCAAAATTCAGCCTTCTATTTTTTTCTGGAGTGCTGTTTGTGGTAGTTGAATTAGAAATCCTTTAATTTAATGCTAGTACTGGAATGATAACTCAGAATATCTTTGAGGGGAAAACTGTTCCATACCCTTTTACTGAAATTGGTTTATTCTATGCCGACATAGTTTCATAACCGTTTTCTATGCCCAAGGAACTTAAACTGGAAATATTTTCAACTCAACAACATATGAAACCATATAATACACCATCTTTCACACCCCAATACCAAACCACCCCTGAACTAGTAAATAATGGGGAAAAACACATATTTGAATTTGAGAGATACTTGCGGACATTTACTTCTTGGCTTATGATCGTTAACGTGACTCTCTGCATGTGTGCTTGCTTTTTTGGAAAAGATAAAATAAAATGAAACAAAACCGATGTGATGTGATTTCTGATAAATGACTTGTGTCACGCCACCTGTATGACCAAAGACAACCCAATCGCTTAAGATTATGGCTTAGGATTTCATGTATTCAGATTGATTCTACCTCCAGAAAAACATTTCACAGTAGAAGAGTAACAATCCTGTAACCCTTCAATTTCATCCACTATACTGTAATGTCCTAGTAATTTTGAACAAAGGTTAGTGGAAATTTTAGGCATAATTAGTAGCGAAATAGCTCTCATGGGTTTCAGAAAGAAAGATAAAAATAATTGAAAAAAATAGTTTAAATTCTTGAAGTTTGATTAAGCTATGATATAAAAATTTATCTAGATATATTTGACAACTTCAGTTCATTTTGAACATTAATCCAAAAGCTTCACTGAAGATAGTAACACAAATAGCAAACTAGTGATTGTGCTTTGATGGCTTGCAAGCAGTTGATCTGCTATTATATCTTGTAGACCAGTAACAAATCAAACATTTCTTTCTTCTCCTTTTTTAACCATACCTCGCGGCAAAATATCTTCATTTTTAACCATATATCGCGGCAAAATAACCGTGTTTGATTGAGTGCTCAATGGGAAATATATATATTTTTTACGTGTTACTTTAAGCATATAAATTGCTCCCACTGTATTAGGGAATACATGACTAATTCTTTTTACAAGTTTACTTAAGCATATAAATAGCTTACATTGTGTGAAAGAGATACAAATGAGCAACTACGGACCGTAGACTGTAATGCTGTAACACTGGATATGCAAGAGGTACAAATGAGCAGTCAATTTAGGTATTTGGGTTTATTCAAAATGATGGAGAGATCGATGATGATATTAATCATATGATACAAGCTGGCCGGTTGAAATTGAGGAGTGCAACGGGAGTTTTATGTAACCATAACATTCCGTTAAAGCTAAAGGGAAAATTTTATAGGACTGCTATTAGGCTAGCTTTATTATATGACACGAAATGTTGGGCTTTAAAAAAACGTTATTCACAGAAAATAAGTATAACAGAGATGCGCATGCTCCGCTGGATATGCGGTAACACTAGGATAGATAAAGTGAAAAATGAAGATATTCGTGCTAAAATAGGTGTAGCTCCTATCGATGAGAAGATGCAAGAAAATTGCTTACGATGGTTTGGTCATGTGCAATGTAGGCCTACAAGTGCACCAGTTCGACGAGGGGAGTTTATCAATGTAGGACAAGTTAAAAGAACGAAGGGAAGACCGAAAAAAATATGGATATAGGTGATACGAAAAGATATGGATTATAGAGATTTAAATGAGGAGATATTACTTGATAGAAATGAATGGAGAAGGACTATCAGAGTGATTAATCCGGCGTGATTCTCTTTTTGGTTCGTGTAACCTACTCCAAATACCTGGAATAAAAGGCTTAGTAGGTGTTGTTGTTGTGTGGAAGACACGCATAGAATGCTAAATGGCTACTTAAGCTGCACTACAACTGAAGAGTCTTATATAATTATTCGCAATATAGAAAGTTGGGTGTCTGATAACTCTTGTACCTCAATCTTTCTAGCCAACACAACCTTAGGCAAGTGGAGTTAGAATGGAATGGGCTAGATACTAACTACGCCTATATAGTGAAAGATGGTTAGACTAGTCAGTAACATATGCTCCCACGTAGAGGATGGTTCCTTGATTCTCAGTGATGTTGATGGGGAATTTAACTTTGATAATTAATCATGTTGTGGTCTTATTATTAAAAAAGAAAAAAAAATCTTCAGTGTAACGAGCCAAACACTCAGAAAAGGATTAAAATTAGCTGTAATCAAGGTAAGAGATACAAAGATATAGGTTTTGGTTTTTCAAAAATAATTATTCAATTTAGGCCTCCTATAAGCTTAACAATTGGATCGTAATATGACTATCCCTCGACCTTTTAAATTAAACATCTAAAATCCTCTTTCTTCTACACCTTAATTCCTAAAATCAAGCATAATATTCGGATGATAAAATAGTTTAATTGTTTTGCATTTTAAGTTTAGGACTAGATATTAATTTGTAGTTGGTTTTTAGAATAATTCAAACTCGACCAATTGTCTATAGATGACCACGAGACTATATAAGCCATATTTGTAGCATCTTCTCAATTTTTTATCAAGAAAAGGCCCATATTATGTCAGAATTAATTTGGAAAATGGAGGAAAATATTCTTAGTCTGGTTATTTTTATGTGATGTGGCTAGATGAGGCTAGTTTTATGTGCTAAATAAAACCTAATTAGGACAATAGCATGGGTACTGAAATATTTTACCAAATGGATTAAGTCAGTAGAACAATGCATAAAGAAACTCTGGAAAGAGAAAAATAATAATAAAAGAAGTTTAATTTCACCATAATAACACCCCCTATCAGACTCTCCCCCTTTTTCTTTCCTTGGCTAATTAGGTTCTAAACAATTACTCAATTAACCATTAGAAATTCCTGTTCTATTACATCCAACACCAAAATACCACTTTGCTTTTTCTCAAGATTTAAAAAATAAAAAATAAAACTTTGCTTTTAACGAACATATGTAAAAGATCGTGCAAACTCAAGTTCATTGCAGGAACACTTACTAATTAATTTGGAAAGTTTTCTTCACTACAAATGAAAGTCTGATGGAGACTATCTCCCTTGCTAATTACGAACTATCGACTTTATATTGGTGTGCATTGAGTCAATGACAAATTGGTAAAGCAAATTCACCTCTAATTAGTCAAAACAAATGAAAGAAATCTGGATCATCCTAAAATTTGTAAAAAAAAATTTTAGGTAGATAGCTATAACAAAATAAAATTACAATGGGCCCTATCTAAAAGTTGGAGTAAGAATATGGGTACAAGATAAATTTAAGAAAAATAAATGGAAGTTGTTTGAAAATTTTCATCGAAACAAATACCTTGATTCTTTGCTCCTTGAGAAACTGAGCAATAATACCTTGCCTCAGGGAAGCTCAGTTCCCAGAATGGCAACAGAACCCAATCTGTAATCCGCCCGACACGGTAGGTTGACCACATCACAAAATTAGCAGGTTTAAAACCCTCTCAAAACCCACTCACTATTTTGCTTTGGGTCTTCACTTGGGCAAAAGCCTTCCCAACCCATGAATGCCTCTACTTGTAGTGATATGAGTTTGGTGCTTCAGGTACAGTTGACACTGCTGGCAATCAAATTCAAGGTATGGCTTGGGCATGTTTGGAACAAATCAGGCTTGACCAACTTGATCAGACAATAGGATATGTATGTAGTTAAATGTTTTTGAACCTAATACAATATGGAAATAAATATTAAAGAAAATAACAGAGGGAACTATTTATTTTAACAATTCTGAAGCCTCAAACTTGATGTGAAGAAACAAGTCAACTTTAGAAGCAAAGCTTATAATTCAGATAAATAAAGCTCATTAAGAATAAGAATTCAATTGGTTGTACATTGCAAGTGTGAGATCTCTTAGCTGCATATTGACCTGCTCATCAGCAGCATAAGTCATTAGTGCAAATCATGAGAACAATCAATGGCTTTCCTTCTGAACAAGACAAACTAGGTCTTTTCTTCGTCCCTCTTTAGATAAAAACTAGTAAAAATTAACATAAGAAAAGTTAAGTAGTATCTTTTTTCTTAGTATTCTCTTAAATATTGCCAATGGTTTACTAGGATATTTCATTTTTGATGAAAATCCATTATTCACTCCACTATTGATATTTTGTAGAACTTCACTTAGATTTTTGCCTCTCTGAGACCTTGTTTTAGGCCTGCAACTTACCCCTTTCTAGTGCCCCTTGTTTTAGGCCCACAACTTCTCACTTGTTTGAAAATCTCATGTTTTTTAGGATTACGCAATTGCCTCTAGTAATGGCTTCTGTCCATAAATTATTGCTAGCTTTTGAGGCCTTCTCTGCCCATGCTGTATCTTTTTCAGGTTCTAGGCCTTAACCTTTTACTTGTATCCATAATCTCCAAAAGGAAAATGTGTCGCATTTCATGTACCCAAGTGATGTGTGCTTGACTCATTCAGCTAGAAGAATTCATCTTCTTGTCACTAGTATGTATGGTACTTACCGTTTAGTTTGGTATACCATTTAGTATATCACTTAAGCTGCGGTTTCATACGTACTTTAATAACATCTCAAGTAGGCAATTTCACTTACCTTTAGGTGTATGGATACATGCAGTAGTAAACTGTTTTTTAATTTATTCTTGTGAAATACGTAATAGGATATAGTTCTTTACAAAACCTTATTGTTAAGAGTTTATTGTGCATACAACCATAGACTTTTCAGTGATGGTCTTCTAGCAACTAGTGCTGGGGGTTTATTGATAGGAGGAGGGTGCTTTTCCAAATCAAGTAATTAGGGAGTCAAATATTGTGAATGTAGTAAAACCAATATTCGAATTACCAAGAATTATGGGATGTTCTTTCACTATTATTCCCTATATTTTGAGCTTTGCACTTTTAATTGTTCTCTGGGCATCTGAGTTATTTGCTTTTCATATTCCATGTGAAAGCAAAGCCATGAGGGCAAGCGCATGATTATTGATTGCTAATAATCTGCAGTTTTTTCCCATGACTAATTTTAATACCGAACGCTCTAAGAACAAATTCCATAAGGAGTTGGGCGAATACATGACAGTCCAGGGCATTAGGTAAGGTGTTAATGGGGAACCAGGTGTGGTTTGCACCTGTTGAGATTTTGAAATTTGGTACAGCCAGAGTGCACGCATTACTTGCTAGTACTTTAAGTGTGACTTGGGATCCTGGGCATGGTCAAAGTAGTGGCAAACTCATATATGCTTTGTAATTGTACATTTACATTTTATGTGGGTTCAGAGTAATAATTTTTTTTATGATCTGAATCATGTTACGGGCCTGATGATATTGTCTTAGTTGATGAGACAAGAGAAGGGGTAAATGCCAAGTTAGAGTTATGAAGGCATACATTAAAATCTAGAGGTTTTAGATTGAGTAGGTCTAAAACAGAGTATATGGAGTGTAAATTTAGTAAACGACGGACCATAGACTATAATGATGTAAAACTAGATAGGCAAGAGATACAAATGAGCAGTCAATTTAGATATTTGGGTTCTATTATTCAGAATGATGAAGAGATCGATAATGATGTTAACAATAGGATACAAGCTGGCTGATTGAAATGGAGGAGGGCAATGGGAGTTTTATGCGACCGTAACATTCCGTTAAGATTGAAAGGAAAATTTTATAGGACTGCTATTAGGCCAACTTTATTATATGGCACGGAATGTTGGGCCATAAAGAAATGTCATTCACAAAAGATAAGTGTAGCAGAGATGCGCATGCTCCGTTGGATGTGCGGCAACACTAGGAGAGATAGAGTGAGAAATGAAGATATTCGTGCTAAAATAGGTGTAGCTCCCATCGATGAGAAGATGCGAGAAAATCACTTGCGATGATTTGGTCATGTGCAACGTAGGCCTACAAGTGCATCAGTTCGAAGAAGGGAGTTTATCAATGTAGGACAACTTAAAAGAACGAAGGGAAGACCGAAGAAAACATGGATGGAGGTGATACGCAAAGATATGGAGTCTAGAGGTTTAAATAAGGAGATATTATTTGATAGAAATGAATGGAGAAGGAATATCAAAGTGATCGATCCGGCGTGATTTTTTTTTGTTCATATAGCCTACCCCAAATACTTGGGATAAAAGGCTTAGTTGTTGTAATCATGTTACGGGTAGTTTAGATTGTGGTATGGTTGATAAATACCTTGAATTGGCTGCAGGACCCAATAACATGGTTTTGCTTCCTATGTCAATTTCTCATTTGTGAAGTTTCTATACATCTGCATCTCCATTGGAATTCTAATGTATGTTTATAATTGTAGAACGGTATTCTTATGAAAGATTACATGATATTAACTTGCTCATTTCCTATGTGTGCTGTACGTAATATTAGAAAGAGATTTAAACTTGACAGGTGATCTCTTTCTTAAATATAGAGAAAACATTTTAATGTTTTGTTCTCGTTGGCACTCGGGTCGGGTTTTGTTTTTCTTGGAATGTAGCCAAGCACATCACTTGAAATTTTGCTAAACCTTACCTCTCTTTCTTAAACAAATATTTCATTTCGTTTGTTTGGAGCAGGTGTTTATGTTACAGCCACCACCAAGAGTCAATGAAGGGGATGGCTTGAATGTATCGTTCTCAATGAGTCGTAACAAGGAGAATCATCGGTTGATGGATGTAGAGTTTACATACCAATTTCAGCAGTCATCTGGGAACAGTCTACCGCCTGTCATTTCCAATTTCCATATAGAATGAACTGACCCTGACAAAGCAGCACTAAAGCTATGTTCTTTGAGTACTCCACAGTCTATGTTGTTGTGGTTATTCGTTTCAAAATTTCAATTATCCTTCTTCCTTTATTGTTTGATTCCACTTATGAGAACCAGGTTGCTAGGTATGGCTATACTTGGTTTCTCCAGTTTCAGCTTTTTACTGGAGTGCACCTTTCTGACTGTTGACAACAATGTGTAAGAAAAAGTTTTGTAACAAGACGATAAATCAAGAAATGTTGGTACAGTAGTATTTTGCTTTTAGTCACAATTGTTACTTACTAGTTGCAGCAGAGCTTATATAAATGTTCGTCCGTGCAGGTATCCTAATTATGCTTGCATATGGATAGCACCGGTAAGTAGGGAAGAGAATGGGCGGGTAAGGATAATTTTTAGTTTGTCATATTTAAAAATTTGAATTAGAAAAAATGAAAATTCTATTTCTAATTTATATTTTAGAATATGATGAGCTAAAAGCTGGCTCTTGGATCCATCTATTTTCGAAGTTCTGCATTAGGTGAGACTCAGGAAAGGGAGGATTTTGAATCTGTTACGAGTAACTGGTACAATTTTGTTGCTCAGGCGGAAGTACAATTTTGTGGTACAATTTTGTTGCTCAGGCGGAAACACAAAATGGGATTAATTCAAATGTTTTGCCGAAGGCACACCATGAAGAGAATGGAAAATTACTATATCTGAAGATATTTATTAAATTTGCATTTCAGTATATTGAACATATAATCTTTATTTTTGCAGGTTCATTTTCGTTTTAAGCATTTTTGCTTAGAGGATTCATGAGCCATGAATTTTCCATGGCAATGACATCAGTTTGGATAAGAACAAGATTAACTGAAGGAAACGATATTATTTTGGATGGTAAGAAGATATAAGTGCAAAATTACAAGGCACAGCTCTGGTCATTGATAATTTGGAACACATTTTTTTGTTTATCAGATGAATAGAACAAAGGGAATAAAACTAAAGAGCACAACCAAAAAAAAAAAAAAAATGGAATATGAATAAAATAAAATAAATGGCTTGAGCACATTGTTTTAGTACTTGAAACTAAAAAAATTATTGTGAAGGATAATTCTCAATTTTTACTATCCTGAACTCATCAGCATGCTAGTGCCTCATGTGTATCCTTCATTAGACAGGTCATAAGAAAATGAATCTATAATCAAGTAAGCAATAAAGGTATCATGACAGAAAAGTTCAACGAAGTTAAAAAAAACCGGGCTATAGGACTCTCCCGGCCATGAAACTTAACGGTTAAGTCCTATTTCATGAGTGTATGCAGGTAGCAAAAAAAAACATATTTTATTAATGAATAGTTTGAAAATTAAGCTGAAAGTTTACTGAATATATGCAAAAATACGAAAACGGGGCATTATGACATATATACACATGAAAATTAAAGGTTAGGCATCATTTACTGAGTGCATATATAAGGATTTGAAAATTATGCTGGAAATTTTCTATTAAAATATGAAAATCAGACATAAGATTACTAAAGAAGAGAGTTAAATCTCATTCAGTTAGTGTATGTAGAAGGCAAAGTTTCTTAGTATGTTAATGAATGGTTAGAAACTGCGCTATAAACTCTCTTAATATGCGTAGAAATATGAAAATATAAGAAAATTAGACTGTATAACTCCTAATGATTACGGAAATCAAGAGCTAAGTCACGTTTCGTGACTACATACAAATGACAGAGTTTTAGATTTTGTATGTGTATGGTTTTGAAAATTTGCTAAATACATGGAAAAATATGATAAAATAAGAAAAATGGTCAATAAGATTCTCATGGTTATAAAAATTGAGAGTTAAACCCTATCTTGTAAGTGTATAAATGTGAAAAAATTTCGTACTTTATTAATGAATAATTTGAATTTTACTCTGAAAATATGTATAAAAAAATTATGTCAACATAATAAAAGCTTATGCTTATAAAAATTGTGGGTCATGCTCCTATAGTGAGTGCATACACGTGCCAAAGTTTTATATTCTATCAATTATAATTTAGAAGTTTTGATAAAATTTTGCTAAATACATGTGAAAAATGGGGAAAAAAAAAGCATGCGTGGACTATACAACTCCTATAGTTATGAAGATAAAGATACAAGTCCCATTTAATGAGTGCAAATACAAGACAAAGTTTTGTTTGAAAATTACGCTGGGAAATCACTAAATACATATAAAAATACGATAAATAAGAAAAACAAACTATATAACTCTTACGATTATGATAGAAATTACTTTAAATGGGTTGCGAAGAACCCACTAATTTTTCTTTTTTTTTTAAAAAATTTGTACGTCTCATGTCATTGTTCTTCTTCGATTGTAATTTTTCTCATTCTCGTTGTAATCAAAGAAAATGAAATATAATCTTAAAAACATAAATAATTAAATATATCTCAAGCATATAATTTTGTACATTTCTATGTTAGTGGGACCAATAACTTATTGTCATAACATTAACGATAATGATATGTTCTTCCTTGAGTTCATCTATATCCCATTTTTTAAATTTTAGATTTGATTTGATTTTCCATTAAGTGAACACAAATTAATCGTTTAAGTTGATGCACTATCTCTTTTGTCCACTTATAAAGGAATAAATAAATTTAAAAAACTATGCAATTTGATTGTAACAAAACTAAGGATGCAATCTAAAAAAAATTAAAATGGAAAAGTGGGAGAGTTGGAGGCATTTGTGCACTCCACAAAAAAAAAAAAAAAAAAAAAAATTCATGCATGGATAATACATTTCATTATTCTCTTAAATAAAGCTATCTTAAATTTATATTCCTAAAAAAATATTAAGAACTATGAGTAAAACTTTATAGTGGCGAAATTGAAAAAAAAAATGTAAAAGTATGATTGAACAGTAAACCACTTTTAGCAATTTCCCCTCATAATGGCACCCCGGCCCACTCATATTTGGTCGTACCCCATCGAGGAAGTTTTCGGCCCACTTAGCAGCCCACAGAATAAGAAAAATCCCAAACGAGACCCGCATGCTCGCCTATGCTCTCTCCGGTCCTTAAGGTGATTCGGTAATTATGAAACTATTGAGGGGCTTTACCGTAAAAACAGCTGGAACAGAATAAAAAGGAGGCCTGACGCATCTACTTAGCTCTAGGTTTTGTGCCTGCTGGCTCGCTCGCTCGCTCATCACCTCTAGTTTCTGTGGCGGAGCGGCTCTCTTTGCTCTTCGACGGTAAAAATTAGGGTTTTATTTCTCTCGATTTTCTCTTACTTTCATCTCAAAATTACATCTTTTGGAAGTCTGGATTCGTTGGATATAGATTTTGCTTTGTGAGGGGTTTGATTTTAGTTCATGTTGAAGATTGGAGATTTATGTAACGGATCCAACGAATCTAGGGTTTTTAGTCTCTATTGATTGTTATATTTTTAAGGGGGATACGTTGATTTGTTTTCGTTAGGGTTTTGTGGAATTTGGCTAGGGTTTAGGGTTTCGATGATGTGAAGCCGATCTGTTAGTAGTAATTATTAATTTGTAAGTCCGATGTGATTTTTTTACTTTTGAAAACCTTAATTTTGCGTTGCTTTCATATTTCCTGCTTAAAATTGTTAGAAAGTTTCTACTGTAGCTTAAACTGTTTATAAATATGTAAAATTTATGAAGCTCGGAAAGATTGCTTTGTGAAATCAAAAACAGTGTTGAAACCCAAACCCTAAGCCCAAATCTAATGTGTGGTGTCTGGTAGTAGATAAAGGAACAAGGAGCGAGTGGGCACTTGAATTGTTCTCCTTTGGACTTCAAATGTTTGGAAGGGGGAGGACTTAAATTACATTTTTTTTCCTCAGGAGTTTTCGGGTTAAAGATATCGATGCCTAGTTTCATCAGCTGATTGAGCAAGCAAGGATGGCCAATACAAAGAACCCGATCGTCTTCCTGGACGTATCTATAGATGGAGGTACTCCGGGGAGGATGGCCTTCGAGGTACTCCCTACATTCCTCCAAACTCATGTTAAGAGCTCACTCGTCTCACCAAAATTCAGAGTTAAATTCATCTTTTTGGCATGCAGCTTTTTTCTGATGTTGTTCCCAAAACTGCTGAAAACTTTCGAGCATTATGTACAGGTAACAACCACATTTTATTGTGTTGTTGCAGTATGTTCCTAAATGCTACCTTTATTCATATATGAAGTTTATTTTATGACATGTCCTGTGGTTCTATGTATCTAAACAATAACTTCAACTTAACATAAAACTGTGTAACTTTACCAAATTGATGACTCTTCGAGTATCTAAGTTTTTATGGACTAGTTTTTTGAAGGATAGTAGTATAAAATTATTAGCATCTAAGAACTGAATGTTATCATAGGTTAAAGAAACATCTCCGTTTTCTCAGTTTTTATGACTGCATTATCATCAATATAATGTGTGTTGGGGATAAATAATAATGTTGTAGAAATGAATCCAAATGATGGTGTTATATATTGTTTTTCTTTGTAGTTTGAATAACACCATGTTAATGACTAGCACATTCCAATTCACATAACACTAATGATTTTGTGAAAAAAATGGTGTAATGAGTACAACAAGCTTTATGTGCTCCTTTTGGTTGTAATACACACTGCACTCTTTTTTTCTCTTTCTTGGGGGTGAGGAGTGGGGATGTTAACTTGACGATACTATGGTTCCTCACGCGCTTGATGCGTGCTATATAATACCACTATAGATATGACTTATGGGACCGCAGGATCTGGGTCATTTTTGGCTAATCAAGTGGTAGATATCATGATTCCTATTTAGTATGGTCTCTATGTTGATTAGGATTTTGGTTTCTTTAGAATTGTTGGCTTCATGTATTTAAAAGTTAGTTTTAATATGTACACTAATTGTTCAGTGAGCAGGACCGCTTTCATTCAGTAGTTTTGGAGATCCATATACTTTAGATGAGTTGATATATCCTTGTACCAAAGGATTTGTCAATTTCATAATTTGATTTGAAACCTCTAATTTTGTCCCTGTGAAGTCATTGATTAACAATTAGTTAACTAATGTATACCAACAAAATAACCTAATAGGGTGCCTTAGTCTTTAGGAGAGAAGGTTGGTGAAGGAATTGAATATACTGTATCTTGGTCCGTTAAGTGGAAGATTGGTGAAGAGTCTACATGGTTGACTCCAGTTATGGGGAAAATCTGGCATTCCTTCATCTTCCTCTACTGTATTCTCAGGAGTTTCAAGTTTGAAACTTTCCCTATGTATACTTCCTAATTTCTCCATGTATTAGTCAAGATGCAAACAAGAAATGCCTCTTTCCTTTCCTTCTTCCCTTTTTGTTTTGGGCATTGCTCTCTTATGTCTGCAACTTTCTTTGCTTTCTCCATCTTCTATGTTTAAAAATAACTCATCTTTAAGAGGACTGTCCGAGCTTGATTGCCTATTCAGCTGCTTAATGTCTAGTGTGTTAATGTTGTAATTCTGGGTGTTTGATGTGTCTGCAAAGGGATTTTAAAGGAGAGTGGTTACATTTTGTAATTGCATTTTTTTCTGTTGCTATGATGGTGTGCAGTAATAACATCAATTCTTTATTGAGTAGATGGCTAGGTGTGATCTAGACTATTACCATTATTTCACGTGGATTTCCATCGTCCTCTAAAAGATTATAATTATTGTATCAGGCATTTGCTAGTCTAAAATTTACTTGAATTCTACATCAGTGCCATGTACAGTAGTCAGCATGTCATGCATAGAATGGGGATCATGATTTGATTATTGTGAAGTACATTTTCAGAAGAGCAACAATATTATATTAACATGCTGGCTTTCTAGGTCTTCAATTTATTTTTGGAATCATATAAAGAAACAAAACTTAGTCGTAGAGCTGCTTATTCCTATCGGGTTGCGAAAATGCGTTCATTAGATGGCACTTCTTTCATCATTCTTGATGTCAGATATGATCCAGATTGTTCTTACAATGCTAGGTACCTCCTATCATGGTTCAAGCTTACCAAAGATTTGAATAATTTATTTGTTGGGCTTGTGTCCTGTGGCTTTTTGTTCCCTAATTCTGATCAAGCGCAACCTACGTATTGATTGAACTATTTCCTACCGGTAATGCCTTTGTGTATCCAGTCTGAACTTGATTCTTGCAAATTTTTGGGAACTGTTTTCGGGAGGGGGGGGGGGATACAAGTGCAGTCACATTGCTGTACACCATGACACTACACTGCACGCAATACTTGGCACTATGGGCAGCCATTTATCATGCACGAGAATGATAATGTTCCTTTGGAGAGATTGTTACTGGTATTGATGGGTGAATATTAATCTGGTTAATTTGTTTCTCAATCTCTTTCAAGTGTCACTTTTATCAGTGAAGGCATTGTTCTCATGGTATATTTGTTGGAGTGGTCATGGTATATTTGTTGGAGTGGTACGTCTCTTTTACATGAAACCTATGGTTTCTTTCAGATGTTTACCTGAATACTCCACATTGACGTTATGCTCTTTTACCAATTCATAGCCATAGGGGATTGATGTGTACAAATGCTATTGTGGTGCATAGTTAGCTGGCCCAATATATATATATATATTTAACCAAAGTATGTTTTCCAGGTGAAATGGGAATGGGACGTACAACTGGGAAGCCCCTGCATTACAAGGGATCAATTTTCCATCGCATAATTAGAGGATTCATGGCACAGGTGTGTTATTGCTTTCCCCAGTTTGTACGTTGGAATTGTTGAATGAATGGCCACCTCTATGTATAGGCTTGCAAGAAGCATGTGTTAGATGTGTTAGCCTTCCTCTTTTAGTCAGTTTCCATTTTCTATGCTGTAGGATACAGAGCTGATGGTCACGACTGCTTTTCTTTATTTAAGGTTGTATTTTGAGATGTTGTACATCCTTCAATTTTACTGTGCTTTGCCCTATACTAACCTAGTTTGAGCATGCATGTCTTTTTTCCAATAAAATTCTGATCAATATTTTTAATTTTTTTGCAGGGTGGCGACTTCTCAAAGCGAGATGGTGAGACTATCTTTAACTTTATTTGGTTTACTTTATCTAAGTTTAGAGTTGGAGGATGACATGGATTTAAATACATAAAGTATTTTGTTGTAAAAAATGTTTCAATTCTCAGTCCGGATAACATTAAGGTCTCTTTGATGTGGAATGAGGTAACAGAAAGAAATCCAATTGAATATTGCAATCTTCAGTTAGATTGGCTCGTTCAGATTGTGGACCTTGCTATGGTCCAGTTGGATGGTTCTCTGAACATATGATATGTGCTCCAGTTTGAGAGGGAGTGTTAAGGGTTGTGTATGCGTATGTATGCACATACAATGTAATTGTATGACCGTTAAATATATGTGAATGTGTGGCCTTTTCTTTGCACATCAAATGTCTTTTTTCTTGGCTGAAATAACGTATTTCTTACAACCACCTAATTCAGGGGTAACAAGTGTTGAGCTCACTTGTTCTTTTTTATTTGTAGGCTTATGAACGTGTGTAGATTAATTTTGAGAATTGTTCTTATAGGAGCACCTCCCTACAATAGGGGCTTCCATGTTATTCAAGCTTCTTTATATAGGATTTCCCATTACTAAAGAGCTTCCATACCAAGTCTATATCTATTTTGTTGAGTCATAAAAAATGTGTTAGTAGTCCTTATTGTCATGGAAATAAGTTGGAAAACTTTTTGTATTGGTGTTGATGTTTAGTTATGTAAACATCTGTTTATCATAAAATGCCTCCAAGCTCGTGTAGCTTCTCCTGGATTATAATGGATTTGAGAAGTAAGAAATAATTAAAATTTGTTTTTAAAAATAAAGTTATTTAGAAGTAGATAGCAATCCTTTTTCTCTCATTTGCTGATCGAAAATTGTCGGTGGTTTTCTTTTATATGTTGCGGTTGGTTTTGAAAAATTATACTATTTAAGTAGATAGCAAACTTTTGTGTCCTACTGTCCATTTCATCTGTTGGTTGATATTCATCAGTCTTTCCTTTCCGTTATCGAAATCTTGTATTTATACATTACCAGTTGCAAGTACAGATAGATGGGTGTCATTGATTGGGAAAGCTATCTTTCTAAAAGCAGTTATATGCAGATAGTTGTTTCAGGAGATTGTTATGTTTTTATCTGGTTAATATTTGTAGGTGCTAGCTTTTGCTTTGAACTTATGAGCTTTTAATTTTCCTCCTATGAAAGCATTGCTAGTTTCAGATGATTAGGTGACCCTAAACGTGATACTTCTCAAGTGAAGAAGACTAGAAGTTGTTACTTTTGATCATTTTTGATTAATTGTACATAGCTTGATTTTAATTTTGGTAAACATTGGAATAATTTTCAGGAACAGGTGGTGAGAGTATATATGGTGGAAAATTCCCTGGTGAGTGTTGCTTACTTCTTTTAGCTTCATTTTGCTGTATGTTACCTGTGTTGGTTGGCTAGATTCCTGCATCGTCACTTGTGTTGGGCGGCCATTTTAGACCAATGCATTGTTCCCCCCCTTTTCTTTCATACAGTATTTAGCTTCTGTTCCTGGTATTCCTTTTATTTTCCTATATTGTCTGCTTGTATATTGTGTGAATTGATTATGTAAACATTATTTCTCTGCTCTAGGAGAATGGGTGTGAGGGTCCTTTAATCTCCTCTCTTATTTAATGATGTTACGGACTTCATGAGTTCATCACCCCTTACTAAATGAAAATATATGGTCTTCGTTGCTTGTCCTCTGTCTAAATTTTGGTCTGATTATTATCTTCCCTCAGTTACCTATCTCCAATAATATCAATCAGTGGCAGAAAATTATTTTCATAAGGCACTAAATACTGGTTTTCTTGTTAAATCATCTCTATTGTTTTGAAATTTCTATTTCTATTTCTGGGGTTACTGTTGTATTCTGGCCAATTGTTTCTTTCTATAATGTTTATCTTGAATATGAATGCCATTAAACCTTCAAGTAGACACAATCTTTTTCACACGGCAAGCTTTAGAAATCCAACATTTTTTGGATTGGTAAAATGGTTCCCATTTAATTGAAACCCAGAGGAGATTGTTGCGTGCAACTATTTTTTGTGGTTCTTTGATTGTCTATGCAAGTACGTACACCTGTATTGGGTGGGAATTCTATATAACCTTGTTAATTTTATATTTCAGATGAAAATTTTGAGCTATCCCATGATGGTCCTGGTCTTCTGTCAATGGCGAATGCTGGCCCTGATGGAAATGGTTCTCAATTTTTTATTACCTTTAAAGCTGCTCATCACCTTGACGGGTCAGTTTTCAGATTTATTCTTATGTTGCTTTCAGTTTTTCTCCCGAATTTGTTTATTCAGTAAAAAAGACATGATTTCTATTGATCTACTGATAGTCACTATGTGTCCTAGTATTACATGCATCGAAAAAATGTGCATTTCATGTAGTTGCCCAAAGATTCCAACTCACTGTTGACTGTTGTCATTCAACCCTCAGAGTTTGATGCTGAATGTCGTTAGAAGAATCAGGCTTTAGTTCAGTGTTCACTGTAAAGGAGATTGCTACAACCATTTATTTGTTGAAAATCTAATGCTGATGGATTGGAACCTAAACTCCTGCTTTACCTGTTAGTGCCTAACATATGCTTTCCTTTATGCTGAGATAAGAAATATGTTATCCTTTCAAGGTTGCAATTATACTGAAGCATCAGGAAGCATCAGGATAATGCATAAATTTTAATATATTTCTATCACATTTCACTTTATAATTCCTTGACCTGCATGCACCCACTTATAATGGTGAGATTTGGACATATTTGGTCACATGTTTCACTTTATACACATGGCCTGAAAGCATCTCCTCGGGATTGTGAGCAAGGTTCTAAACAGTGTTTTAAATATTAGCCGGTATACCGACCATGCAATATCCCACTTTTGGATTAAAACGTTACGGTAAGCCAATTTTTTGTTTTCGGCTAATATCAAGCGATATATCAGCCACGTGGCAATATATCGCCCGACAGACGAGATGGACAGTATCAGTGAGGTTAACATATCATCGTAAACCATTAACCCAAACTTTTTAATGTCTGAATTCATTTATATAAATATCATCGAATCTCTAATTTCTCGTTCTCCTATAAATCTAATTTATCTATGATTCGACGCTTCGTTGCTTCCTAATTCTCTTTGCTCTCTCGCTCAATCATGCGATCGTATCGAAGAGGCTATGATAAAACCCATCACCTGTCTCTTTTCACTCACAGCACCGGCTACTAAAAGCTACAACCCCCATAATCCAATGAGCCTCGACAAAGGCCTCGACAACCGGTGAGTCGATCGATGATTCGACACTTCGCTTCTTCCATTTCCTCTCTGCACTCTCTCGATCGAGCAAGCACATCGAATAGGCAACGACAGAGAGCCCGCCACTTCTCTCTCTTCACTCTCAGCACCGACTACCGAATGCCCTAGTTCTAACAACGTGTGAGCCTCAACGACTCATCTCTCTAAACTCTCAAACACTCCATTTCTCTAAATTCTCAAACACTCTATTTCTCTAAACTCTCAAACAGATCATCACTCTCGAGCAAATTGTTAAGAGTAAGTATCTTCTATGATCTTCTATGATGCTAAATTTGTTTTAAATAGTTTAATATGTTTTATGTATGTAATATTATGTATATTTTATAATCAGTATGACAATGATATGACGTTCGGTATTTAGTGTCATATTGTGATACATTGCTTGGTATCTGGTATTTGACATGTAGTTTTGTGACCGATATATCACCGATATTCGATATTTAAAACACTAGTTCTAAATATTGGAATCATATTAGATAGGTTATTTTGAAATCAGATAGCGGATATTAGATATGATATATCTGATAGGATGTTCATATCAAATATTTAATTTTATCTATCTAACTAGTATGGCAAAAGATATATATCTGATAGGATGTTCATACCAAACATTATATATACATGTCAAATATGTTTGATACCTTAGCAATGATTTAATTTTACCTATCTAACTAGCATAGCAAAAGACATAATATAAAATTACTTTTTAAAACTATGATGGTGAGCCAAGACATCTTGCCACTAAATGCAAGGATAGTCATGTCAATGCTTGCTCACCTGCAATGGATTCAAACATACAAGTCCTTCCATTACAAGATGATTTTAGTGTTTTTGGCACTCTTGGTGCTTTTTTACATGAACTGTTTCTGCTTGACTTTTGAACAAGTGTGTTTTATCTTCTCACAGGAAGCATGTTGTGTTTGGGAAGCTTATTTTAGGGCAAGATACTTTGAAGAAGATAGAGCGGGTTGAAGTTAAGGATACCAAACCTATTGTGCCCGTGAAAATTGTTGATTGTGGCGAGCTTCATGATACAAAACATCATAGTACGGTGGTACCTGTAGCGGAAAATGGTAACTTATTTTCATGTACATTGGGCTGAGTTTCAGCTTTTAGCTGATTATAGTTGTGAACAAAGTGCTTTTTGGTCTTGTATGTTTTGAAAACATTTGGGATGTCAGAATTAAGATTTAACTGTTACATTACTTTTGCAGATAAAAAGAAATCTAAATCAAAATCAGGAAAGGAGATATACTCTGATACAGATAGTCATGAAGCACGGCGGAAGGGACACCATAAGAAATCTGCGAAAGCTCGAAGAAAAAAGAGGCGCAGAAGATATTACTCATCAGAATCAGATAGCTCATCTGATACAGACTCGGAATCTTCAGATTCTGATAGTGATTCTGATTCATACTCATCATCGTCATCTGAAATCAGTAGCTCTAGTGATGATAGACGTAGAAGGAGAAAGAAAAATTCCAAGAGGGATAAATACAAGCGTGGAAAAAGGAAAAGGGAGCGTAGGAGGGAGAAAAGACGCAGGAGGCGTGACAGAAAATCTAGGCGCAAATCAAAGAGGTTGTTCACTTTATAACCTTAAAATTTTTTAAGTATACTTTCCATCGTTTCTTCAACAGCAAAAGTAGGTTACTCCATGTCTTCGTATTGTGGTGTTATATTTTTTTCTTCATGCTTCTCTATATTAACATAATAAACTGTTCATATTCTTCTCTAGATCCATATATTTGGAAGGCATGTTTTCCTCATGATTATAGCTCTATGTTTAGATTTGTATGCAACAGAGTACACCGTCCAATTTATGAACTCATAATTTTCTTTTCTAGATGAATGTATTCAAAATCATAATGTTCTCCTTATGATTATCTTTCTCCAGTAAATTTTCTTTTCTTGATCAATATTTGAAAGTTGTAATATTTTCATTATGATTAATATTTTTATTATGATTATTGCTTTGAGTTAAAATTTGTGTGCACTATAAAGTACTCTAAAGTCTTTATTACTTTTAATTGCCTAAGATAGAGGAACGATTTCGTAGTAAGTGAGCTTTGGGAAATGTACAAATAGATTTTGCCATCCTTACATTACTTTTATATGAATGCTGAACCACTTGATATCTTTCCTAGTAAGTGAGTTTCATTAAATGTAAAAATAGATTTCCTAGTAAGTGAATCGTGTTTTTTTTTAATTACCTTCTTCTATTTAAAATTTTCTACATTAATTGAATCGTTTTTCTCTTATACAAGGATATCGGATGGCGATAGTGATGCTGATGATTTGAGTGGGAGCAGCTCTGAAGATGATAGCAGCAAACGTCGAGTGCCATTGAAGTCTAAGAATCAGATTTTGGGTAGGTCTCAGAGGTTTCTTTCAGATCTAACTATTTAGCATATGTGCATGTTTTTGTGCAATAGTAAGTGACATACCTGGTAGATTAGAAGGATAAGTTTAGTGGTTGATCTTGGTTGCTGGTATGTTATTTTTACTTTTAGTGCCGAAATGTTTATCAGATGCTCTTTGATTGTTTATTTGCATTTTAAGATTACATTGCTTGATTGGTCTATTGTTTCGTTAACCAAGGATCTGCTATAGCTCGCATATTTTTCTTACCGAATGTAATTTTTAATGTTCTGCATTTTGAATATAAATTCTGTATTTCCCTTCTACTGGCTGTTAATGGATGTTGAATTATACTGTTTTCCTTGGCCTATTTTCTGGCACTTTTCTTAGAAAAGTTGTACTTGATGTACTTTGAAATCTGAACACCACCATTGTCATTTTGGTTCTTTCATGGCTATGGATAAACATCAGGTTGTTTTTTCGCGGTGCTTGGATATTAGGTTTCTGATAACCATTGTTGGTTGGCCACAGAAAAAAAAAAAAAGTAGAGACCTAATCAATTTTGGGGGTTCCAAGATTCTTTTTTTTTTTTTTTTGCTTAACTTCTTTGAATCTAATTAATGTAATACTTAAACTACCCAGCAGAAGTTTTTCTTCTTAGTCTGTAGGTGTTGCTTCATGTGTATTGCTAATCTGACATGTGCGGGACGTGTGCGCAAATGCAGTGTGAGTGCACTTATATCTGTAGGGAACCGTATCTCGCTAAAATCTGAGGGTTTGTCATGTAATTCCTAGTAATGTAGTCCTTAGAGTTCATGATCTTGTAAATGATACCTAATTGTGAAAATCTGACAGCTGATGAATTTTGATGTAGATTAACTTTTTGTTAAATTTTAATTGCTTACTGAGGTGACCAATGAATTTCAAATCGTTTATTGACTTAAATGCTGCCAATGCAAGCTAAAACTGGCTCTGTGGCAAAAACTCTTTGTATCTGAGCTGATTACCTAGTGACTTTTCTCTTTTGTTTTGTACCGGTGCTGACTAGTTAATAGTGAAAAATCTGACCATTGATGGAAACCTGCTATAGTGGAAAAGTCTCACTTTCGTTTTTTGCTTTGTACTGGAGCTGAGTGCTGAATTCCCACAATTGATGAACCTAAGTGTAGTGCCGTTTGACTAGGAATTGATCAACAACAATATGGTTGCATTTATTTCAGAAACTTGATTCGCATCGGATGGCTTTTTTGTTGAGTTTATTGTAGGATTGTAGGCTTGTAGGGCTAGATCTGCACTCTTTTCATTT
Source organism: Dracaena cambodiana (assembly GCA_036321105.1). Classification (NCBI taxonomy): domain Eukaryota; kingdom Viridiplantae; phylum Streptophyta; class Magnoliopsida; order Asparagales; family Asparagaceae; genus Dracaena; species Dracaena cambodiana. The sequence goes on from JAYEPQ010000013.1 coordinate 42,217,110, forward strand.
TTTGTGGTATTGATTTATTTAGCTAACTGCACAACCACTTGCATGGGTTTAGATTGAGAACCTCTCAAGGGATATGCTGCACTTGCCATTTTGATGCTCTTTCATCTCTATGTATTATAGCATATAGTGATTTTCTCCTGAGTGTCACTGACATTGCACCTATAAGGATTTATCTTCCCGCGAATGCGTTCTACTTTTTTAGAGAACATATTCTTCTACTTTCTTTACTCGTAAAGAAAGTGCATATATCGTTAAATGTCTTTTGAGAGTATTATATGTTGATTGGTTTTTGACTGCTTTAATCATAACTGGTCGTGGATGCTTCTGACTTATCATTCTTCAGATTGGGAACCTAGCCAAAGTCAATGTAGTGTTCTGATACCACAAAAGTTTTGAGGGCTTCCCTCTGAGCAATGCTTATGTTCTGATGTCACAAAAGTTTTGAGGGCTTGCCTCTAAGCACTGCTTTTGTGGAGGATAGTTTGGGAGAAAAAGTAGGAAAGAACATAAAAGCTTACAAGGCAGTGGATGAAGTGGAGGGCTGTTGCTATGTTTTCTTTCTGTAGCTCTTAGTAGGCATTATCAACCTGAGAGAAAGCCTATAATAAATGTTGCAGGGTAGAGAAGTTGTGTCATATCCTAACATGCTAGGTTTGAATAAAGTTGAAAAATGACCAACCTCTAGCCTATATCAAACTCAAAAAGGCAATCTGAAAATTGCAAGAAGGATTTTTCTGTATAAATTGGAGTTGTTTCCAAGTTTTAGGCTGTGGTTGCAGGGTAGAGAAGTTGTGTCATATCCTAACATGCTAGGTTTGAATAAAGTTGAAAAATGACCAACCTCTAGCCTATATCAAACTCAAAAAGGCAATCTGAAAATTGCAAGAAGGATTTTACTGTATAAATTGGAGTTGTTTCCAAGTTTTAGGCTGTGGTTGGGTATAACCAGTCTTGTGAGTCATAGGCAAATCTGAATATGAAATGAGTAGTTTGCCTTTTTTCTTGCATTTATAATTAATGGAATATAGGTTTTAGAGCTGCATGGCTTTTAAAAATATAGTACTAATTTTGACTTACTTATACTATGGCTTTAAGATGCATGCTGTGTTGCCATGATAGATGGCCAATCACTTAAGAAGACCAGGAAACTGGTATACACCATAATTGAAGGAGTTGATGTATGAAAAGCATAAATAGAATTTGTTTCTATGTATTAATCTTTTTTGTTCGGTAAAAATAGAATAAATTTGATCTGGAACTCTAACTGGAGACTGCTGGTGGCTGATACTTTAAAAATAAAAAGTTTAGGAAATGGAATTGAATCTGACACTGCGACCAAATGTTAAAACATTCTTTGTTTAGTTTTAACCTTGATGTTTCTTTATATTTCTGCATCTTTTATATACAATACAGTATCCTTTATCCATTAATTTTCTTTTAATTATTAAGTTTCTTTTAATTATTAAGTGCATATAAAAGAAGTTCAGTATCATATATTTGTGTTCTCAACTTCTCATCTATATTGCCCGCTATATATGTCTTTCCTTGTCTTAAATTATGTTCTCTTTATATTACTTAATTTTCTGAAATCAGTTCTTTGAATTTGATTCTAATAACAAGAACTGTTTTAGGGCTTCTGAGCCAGTGATTTGATTTTGATTATATTAACAAGAATTGTTTTATGGCTTCCATCCTGATTACTCTGTTAATTTTTAATGAGGTGTTTGGATTACTTAGGCTAGCATTGGTAAGGCCATCACAATTTCTTTGATTGAGATGGTAGTGTGCTCATGGTGCCTTTCTTGGGCCAAAAGACTCTGACCTTGATGAGCATGGCGTGCAAGAGATGGGTGACGAGTCTGCTTGATTAGACATCTTATAGTCGTTGTTGTAGTTTATGTTTTCTTAGTTGAATGGCACAGCGACCTTTCCAGTGCAATCGTATTTGGCATTTATGGACGTATTGGCTGATAGCTTTTGCCACTGCTGATGGACATTTACAATAGATTCTAGTTGCATTATATTTTTTGAATAGGTATTTTTATGCAATAATTTATGCATATTTCCCCTTGCTTTGCAGATGGAGATCAGACCCCAGTGATTTTGGAAAAAGGACCTACTGGAAATTTGCTGAGTAAGGAGGTTAAGGTGGACAAGCTTGCTGTAGAAGAAGCTAAATCTCCCAGAGAGAATGGAGAGATGCGGAGCAACGGTGTCACTGAAGCAATGTCTGATAGAAATGTGGATAGGCCACTGCCTATGGATGACAAACCAAGCAAATCTAGGTCCTTCTATTCTTCTCACAACTCTTTTGTGCTTACCGCTTCCTACAGAATCGGTATTTTATCTGACATTGATGAGCAGGAGACAAAGCATGAGTCCTATCCGGTCCATGAGCAAGAGTATGAGTATCAGTCCCAGAAGGAGCAAAAGCCCAAGTGTGAGCCCCAAAAGACCTATTAGCAGGAGTCCTCCTCTGCGAAGTCCTAGTAGAAGTCCAGATCATGCCCCTGAAAGGAGCAGTCTGAGCAGAAGCCCGGCCAGAAGAAGCATCAGCAGAAGTCCTGGCAGTAGGAGCATTAGTAGAAGCCCGGCCAGAAGCATTAGCAAAAGTCCAGTCACGGCAAAGCGGAGAAGTTTAAGCAGAAGCCCGGCTAAAGGTTGTCGAAGAAGCATAAGCAGAAGTTCGGCTAGATCCTTGCCCCGAAGAAGTCCCAACATGAGCTCAGGAAGGGCTCCATCAAGGAGAAGCAGAAGTCCTGTGACGGACAAGAGGAGGAGCATGAGCAGGAGCTCTGCAAGGTCTTTGCCAAGGAAAAGCGTCAGCAGGAGCCCTGTAAGGTCCTATCAGAGAAGATCTACTAGCAAAAGTCCTACAAGGGATGCTCGGAAAAGCCTCAGCAGAAGCCCAGTTAGGTCATCTCGAAGAAGCACAAGCCGAAGCCCTGTGAGGACACGTTCACGAAGAAGCATTAGCAAAAGTCCAGTGAGTCGGCGTGCACTGTCTCCACCCTCCTATCGTGCCAGGAGTTTGTCAAGAAGTGCTTCTCCGGATGGGTCGCCCAAGCGCATCAGAAGGGGACGGGGTTTTAGTCAGAGGTATTCTTATGCAAGACGATACCGGACACCTTCTCCAGACCGCTCTCCTGTAAGGTCACATCGTTATGGTGGTGGAAGAAATGATCGTGACAGGTAATCAAAAGTGAATGAGCTTTAACGATTCTTCTATCCTTCTGTTAGTCTTCTTTTACTTATTTTCTCTTGTTACAATTAGGTATTCAAGCTACAGAAGCTATCACGATAGGTCTCCCCCTAGATGTTATAGAAGCCCTCCAAGAGGCAGAACTCCCAGCAGGTAACTTCTAGTTTGTATTGTATACATTTTTAACTTTTGTTGATTTTTTTTTTTTTTTTTTCTTTTGTGGTTCGGGGAGAGTAGAGGGGGGGGGGGGGGGGGGGGGGGGGGGGGGCTGTAAAGAGAGGATGGTGTTACTGCAATCTGCAGAAGACTGAACTGATTATTGTGAAAAGCATTGACTGTCAAAATATACAAGAGCCCAAGCTGTAGTTAATTTAACTGTAAAGGTTAATAAATTTGACCGTCGACATGAAGACCTTGCTTGTAAATGGATTCTCTAGAATAACCCGGTCCCCCCCCTTTCACCTGATTTATTAATGCGTACTGTGGTCCCTAAACTGTTGTGTAGGTATAATTACTTTTTCTTACCAATCTATACTATATTATTCTACATTTGCTAGAATATAATGATATAATAATCCTACAACAATTCAAAATCTTATATCTAGATTTTAATAAAATATATTTTTTGAAGAATTTAATAATTGTGTAGTTACTAGTGTATGATTCTACTTTTTCCCGATTAGAATGATGTAATAATCCTATTTAACAATTCAAAATATTCTATACAACAACAACTAAGCCTTCTATCCCAAATACTTGGGGTAGGCTACATGAACCCAAAGAGAATCACGCTGGATCGATCACGTTGATAATTCTTTTTTATTCATTTCTATCAATTAATATCTTCTCATTTAAATCTCTAGCATCCATATCTTTTCGTATCACCTCTATCTATGTTTTCTTCGGTTTTTCTTTCGCTTTTTTTAACTTGTCCTACGATGATAAGCTCCCCTCGTTGAACTAGGCAATTATAGGTTTATGTTGCACATGACCAAATAAGCGATTTTCTCGTATCTTCTCATCGATGGGGACTATACTTATCTTAGTACGAATATCTTCATTTTTCACTTTAACTCCCCTAGTATTGCTACATGTACACTTACCTATGAAGAAATTGTTAATGATGTTGTTACTATTTTATTAGATTTGACCAATTTTAGTTTTTTGAATGTTAACAAAGGTCTGAATGACTAATATTAAAATATTTGTGATTTTTTAAATATCTTTTAGTATTAATTACTTCCAAAATCCTATTGAATTGTGTAACAAAAGGTACTGCTTCCTTCTCTCCCTCCTTTGAATCTCAAAATTTACAAATCAATTTAAATGTCTATGGGTGTGAAGAAGAGAATGTCTTCTTCGTTTCACCTACTTATGGCGAACTGAAGTGCAAACTTCCAAGCTATGATTCTTCCACATATGTTAACTTGTGGAACATTATTTTTTGTTTTTCCATTTTCAGTAAACTGGTGTTTTGTTTGTTGAGCTAAAAATCTTATAGTCGCTGTAAATTTAACAGTTTCAAGGTACAAATCCACCTGTAATATTTGTAACTTATTGTTCAATTTGTACTGGGAACGCTTCAAGTTGAGCTCAGTTTGGTGAACAGTAGGGCTGTCAGTAATCGGCTAAGTAGGATCAGCAGAAACTTGGAATTTAGGGCTTTCAGTCAGTTTGATCTGAACTGAAGAGAGTTATAGGGTCAGTAGAAACCTGGATTTGAGTCCTCCTTGCTCTTTATTGACTTTTGCTTGTTTATTTTCATTCACTTCTTTGCAATTTATTCATTCAAAATTTGTGTTGTACATGTTAGCATGTTACACAATATTCTGCTTACATTAATTTGGGCTTTCATCTCTGCAGGTATAGAAGCAGGAGAAGTCGCACTCGAAGCATTTCACGCAGCCCCATAGGTTACCGTGGCCGCCGTAGTCCAGTTCGCAGCCGCTCTCCTCCTGTGGAGAAACGGAGGTCCCATGGACGTGAAGGATCACGCTCAGATAGGCGCAGGTCAGTTTCTGTGAGCAGAAGCCCATCGGGCTCAAGGTCCAGATCGAGATCAAGGTCTAGGTCTAGATCCCCTCCTAACAGCCCCCCTCCGAAGCGCATAAATAAGCAAAGGTCAGTGTCGAGGTCAGCTTCCAGCAGCCCCGACAGGAAGGAGGGCTTGGTTTCTTATGGCGATGGTTCCCCTGATTCTGCTGGGCAGAAGTAAGGTCAGAGTTATGAAGGCAGCTTCGGTCATCCTCTAGGTTTGTTAATGCGGACGTTCGCGTTTGTGAGGAGTATCTCCGCTGTCATTTCCCCTTGAACTTCATAATTTGTCTTGATATTATGTTATTTTGAGCCTGCCCTTGGTAGTAGGTACTATTTGGGTGACCAAAACTCGGTTCTAGTTTTTTTTTTGCCCCGTCGTCGGTACTTAGTTTGCCTGTATCATTGCATTATACGCACCTGGATAGGTTTTATCCTGGTGCCCCTTTTCCTGTTCTATTCTATATAGGAGCTTGAGTGCTTTTTGACCTTCTACTGTCATTCCTGGATATAGTTGGCAGAAGCTTGTTTGGTGATGAATTTTGTGCTCAAGCTTGCTTGAATCTACAATTCGATTCTGCCTTGGACTTTTGGCTTATGATGGTTGTTAGGCTGGCTATCATTGGAGGGCTTCGCATGTATTTTTAGCTTTTTGCCATATTTCTTAGTATGAACTGGGGCTGCTGTTTAATTTGTTTTCATGTATTTGTTTGTTACTATTTTTAATGGTTTTTTTTTCCCTTTTAATCTTCTTCTTTACTAATTTTCATTCCAACTACGTTGTTAAAGAAAAAAATGGATATTTGCAGTCCTAAGGATTGGATGATCTTGACCTGATGCAAGTTGAACATATATATGTCGTCGAGTCGTTTGGGTTACGGCCGATGGTGCTTCGCTGGATGACATCGCAGGTGGTGGCTGGAAGCTTGTCTTCTATTTATTCAGGTTGCTCAGCTTTGAATAACCTTTTCTATTGAGTCAGCCCGAGATAAACAAAATAAGTAGGTTAAGTGGGAAGACCTGTTAGCCCTGTTTAGTTATATTTTCTTTATTTATCATGTTTTCTATTTACAAATTTTATCTTCTTTTTGAAGAAAGTAGTACCCTACCCTGGTGAACTGGTACTATCAACTATGCCTGTAGTATATTCGTAAAACTTTGCATTTGTAAGAGGATAAAAGCTAGGAAAAGAATGCCTAGCAGTCCTTTGCATTCGATGGAAATGGACAATAAACAAAATTGATAATGCACAAACAGATGCAATCATGAACTGAATGCATATTTGAATTAGATATGAGCAAAATATGATTAAGGATTTTATACTGTCAAGAGCCAGATATTTGAATTCATTTCCTTGTAACTGTTCCATGCTTGGTTTGGACGGATCGAATAAAAAAATAAAAATAAATAGAGATCCTGATGTGGGTATGAATGTTGGACTTAGCTTTGGGCCTGTCTTGGATACTCGGATACTCTGTACTGGGCTGGGCCTGCAGCGCCCATAGCTGTCAGACCTGATCAGTTTCCAATCAATTATTTAAGAAAAAAAAATACATTATACATTATATATATTATAAAAAAAAAATTCAACATCAATAATTAGAATTTATAATTAGTTTTTATTTAAAATTTGGTTTCTAAACAAATAGAACCAAACAAGATCTGTTTGATTTCGATTTCATTCTTGTTCGGTTCAGTTTTGATAAATTTGGGAAAAACCGACCGAAATCGACGGCCCCAGGTTTCCATAACGACCGCATCGACAGTTCGGCGAGCACGTGCATGTGATGCAGCTTAAAAGCAGGGAAATTCGAAATGCGCACCAAATTTTAACTAGTGAGCACCACATCCCATGGTAAAGTGATCTACAACATAGGGAAAAATGGTGCTCACGAAGTCAGAAGTGGTGAGCATTTCGAATTTCCCTTAAAGCCCCTCGCCATCAACGGGAGTTTCAAAAGGAGCACACCATTGTTCCTAGTGAGCCCACTTCTCAACTTTCGGTCCGACCAAAATTTCACTGTTTGGTGGGCTCACTAGGAAAATTGGTGTGCTCCTTTGGAAACTCCCACACCAACAAGCTCCATCTCTTTCCAATTGGCACCCAAAACGCGTGCCCTAATCTCTCTCTCTGTCTCTCTCTCTCTCTCTACACTTCTAAAGCCCAATTCGGACACAAGAAAGAGATGTGGAGAAGAGTTTCTAGCGACCTCGCCCCATGGCGACGTGCTCTCTCCGGCCGCCCTGCGCTCGCCGCCGCCACTTCACTCCACTCTTCCGCCTCCTCTCCGTCGGCGATCCACAAGACCCCGCCTCTTTTCCCCAATGCTGGTAGTCTTTTATTTTTATTTTTATTTTTATTTTTATTTTCGAAATTTTGGATGTGATTCGTGATCGCTTGATTGATTCAATTGTATGTGCTTTGAAGCGGCGAGCGTGTCGTCGGTGAAGAGGAGTGTGGAGGATGTGATGCCGATCGCCACTGGACTCGAACGGGAGGAGATCCAGGCCGAGCTCGAGGTTTGCTTTTCTTTGATTCTGGGAGATTATATTAATTGGTTGATCACTTGATTGATGTATAATATTGAATTTTCTTTATTTTTGTTCTTTAATAATATTATTAATTAGGGGAGGAAGAGATTTGATATGGATGCTCCAGTTGGTCCATTCGGCACTAAGGTTGGTGATTTTTTTTTTTTGCTTGATTTTATAGTGATAAATAACAATTTCAGATCTTTTGAGTTGCAAATTTGTGTTTTTTTTTTTTTTTTTTTATTGTTTGATTGGATCAACGCGTTAAGACTGGTGCTATATGCATTAAATCAAACCGGAGCTACTATTATTTTTTGCAAAATTCAGTTGTCAACAGGAGTTAAAACCATTTTATTGGAAGTTCAAATGGAAGCTTTCACAAAAAAAAAAAAGACAAAATTTTGGCCATTACTTGTTGATATGAGTAGACACTTTGCATAAACGTGGCAGAAGAATCTATTTTCATATATCATGAACATAAATGGTCACTGATGTTTTTCATCGGTTACTTGTCCTTGTGAGCATTCATTTATCTTCTAGAACATTACATTGGGGAACTATTAAATTGTTGGACATAGCCATTCTCTGAGCAAAGGGAAATCATTGAGTTATTGCTTATAAACAAAGAATGCATTTTTGCGGCTTCTTAGTTTTTGTACCTTTAAACTTGGATGAGTTCTGATGGAATTCTAGAAATATATCATCTGTTGAATGTTCTATTGATATTTTCTTAGCTATTTATTTCACAAATAATTATCTTGAGGCTGTAGTTCTTTGTTTTGTGGAAGAAAGACGTCCCTTTTGTTATGGTAACATTATGATGTCCCAGTCATGTCTAGAATATCATCTAGAACGGAAGTAGATAGAGAATCTATGATATGCATGACACTTCTCCAAGCAAAAGAGTTAGCTTGTCCAACCGTGACAGACACTATATCCATGGCCCCGTGGCCGACACTTATAAATGTTGAAATCTCCATTTACATAAAAATATTTACAAGATGGAGTATGTTATGACTTATGATACCCTTTTGTAGGACAATCCTCAACTACATATACAAGGCAATAAGCATTGTAATTTGTAACTCAAATTTGGTTTCCTTCATTAACTTCATTTAAATGTTCAAACAAAGAAAAAAATTGTTTCTTGAGGTGGGTTTATGGCCTTTTGAATTCTTCTGAGGTAATGATTATGTAGAGCTAGAAAGGTTGTAAACGAGTTGCTAGACCCTATTGGGTGGCAAGGGAAAAAGCAGATGCTGCTTCATTCCTTGTGGAGACAATGGCATGGGTCACTGCTAGGCCTAGGTGAGTGATTGATCTGCTTACGCTAGGCGCAAGCATGTGCGTGTTAGCTCTTATAAAAATGATGATGGACAATCAGTTCCCAACTTCTTATGTTAGAAGAACTTGGTAACTAATAGTACCTCAACTGGCCCAATTTTTTCATATGCTTTTCTGTTTGAACTTGTGCCGATTGTGTGTGCTATCATGTACTTGTAAACATTTCAAGTGTTGTGAATTTGCCCTATTCTAACTCTCAAAAGCAACCTTAAGTAGTCAAAAGAGCCTTTTGACTATTATTGTAGTGGCTATCTATGAAGTATGGATATTTCAAAGTGAGTGTCGTGTCCGTGTCAGATATTTTATGGATGTCGATACTTGCAAGGCACTTGGCGATACGTATCAAGCACACGAAATCATATCAGATTTTAAAAACTAAAAAACTTGCATTCGGAGCCATGCCCGCTTTCAAAAAGTCATGTAGGTTTGTTTTCAGAAATCATAAAGATTGTATATCGATATCATGTTCGCTTTCAAATGTCATAGAAATCACGCACTATGGAGTCATGCATTGCCAAAAAAAGACAATTTTTTTTTGATGTAAAAGGGATATTAAACTAGTATGTCTCAAATGCTTTGCAAAGATATATGCGTTAAATGTTTTATTCAAGGCACTGGTGTATTGCATTGAATTTGGATTATTTTTATTAAATATAGTTATTTGGTTATAATCTATATTTTTACTTATTAAGATTTTTCTTTTCCTTCTATTTAAAAAAAATATGTTATAACGATTACGAGTTTTGATGCATATCATATATATCACATTCATAACACGCGATATTTATGTCACCGTATCCTTGTGCCTTCATGTTCTACTTTTTATGGATTTGTCGTATCCCCGTGTCTGTATTGTGTCGTATCGTTCCAATGTTCCGCGTCCGTATCCATATTTTATAGGTGGCTATCTTTCTTGATCACCTGCTCACTGTTTAATTACTGTGATTGTATGCTTGCATTTCGATGTATTAAGCTAGAATATTGGGGTTTCTACTATTTTATCTTTATTCA